>ML820888.1:75884-107354 GCA_009831015.1 Picea engelmannii
GGTTCATTTAGTTATCTGATAAATAATCTTTTCATTGCACTATCTTAGTATCCCATTGATCCACCTATTGAAAACAATCCATTTCTTAAGTTACCAGGCATACTTAGTTTACAACCCTAAGTAGTTTCCTGGAGTGCTAACACATATCCTATTAAAAAGAGATCATCAACATTCATGATTAGTATAATAGGTTGGTTTCCTCTTACCTTTAAGTACATATTTGCATCATCATCACTTTTCTAAAATCCCAGGCTTTTAAGAAATCCATCAATCCTGTCATACCAAACTTTGGGAGCTTGCTTAAGACCATACAAGGCCTTCCTTAGATTGCATAGATGAGTGCCTTTGTTATTCAGTACAAAACCATCTGGTTGTTCCACAAAGACCTCTTGTTGAATCTTTCCATTCAAGAATGATTTTTTTACATCCTTCTGATGTAGCTTCCAACCAAGAATGGGAGCTAAAGCAATAATAGTTCGAATGGAGGTATACCTGGCTACAGGGAAAAAAGTCTCTTCGTAGTTGATTCCTTCTTTTTGAGTGAAGCCTATGGCTACAAATATTACTTTAAAATTTTCCACACTTCCATTAGCTGCACGTTTGATCTTATAGATCCATTTGGAAGAAACCAATGATTTGTATTTTGGCCTCGACACAATGTCACAAACATTGTTCTTCATAATACACCTATATTCCTCAAGCATGGAATCCTTCCATACTTGTAATTTATCTGCTTCTTCAAATGAAGAAGGTTCAACATCACTAATGCTGCTCATCAATGCAACATAGCCTCCAAATCTATGAGGCCTCTTCCTTTCCCTGAAAGTTCCTTTGGGAGTAGCTATCATTTCTTCTTCCTGCACTATTTATTTAAGACACCCTGGTTTCCTTTTGGCTGGAGGTTCTTCAAGAGTTCTTTCTAACACTTCAACAGGTTCTAGGGGGTCATTACTTGGCCCTTCACGAGGTTCCTCCCTCTTATCATCTGACTCTTCATTTTCAGAAGAGGGTGAAGCTCGATGAACTACTTTTGATTCCTGCTGAAGTTCTTTGGATTTCTCAAATGCAGCTTCCTCATGGAAAGTCACATCTATACTTACCTCTATTTTCCTCTGACCTGGTACATAAATCCTGTAAGCCTTGGATTTTTCACTTTACCCCACAAAAACCCCTTTCTTTCTTGAGGGTTCCATCTTTGTCTTCTTTTCCTTGGGGACATGAATATACACATGAAACCCAAATATACTTAGATTCCCTACTTCAGGTTTGATCCCTAAGAAGACCTCTTCAGGAGTCTTGTCCTTCAAGGTAGCATGTGGACACCTGTTCTGAATATACATGACAATGGAGGTAGCTTCTGCCCATAAATAATTTGGCAGATCTTGGTCAAACATCATTGCTTTCTCCGCCTCACAAATTGTCCTATTTTTCCTCTTAGAAACTGTTGATTAAGGTTGGTTGTCATTGGTATCAACCCTTGTAGAAATCCCCGTAGCACAAGGTTTGGGTAATGGACCCAATATTGTTTGATGTAAAGATGACTCATTATTGTCTTATCATGGTTGATAAGAAGTAAAAATGGATGAACTCCAAAGGGGTCCCCTTATGGTGAAAGCCCTCACGGGAAGAGGCTTTGTGGAGTGAGAGAAACCATGATTATTTGAGGAATAATGAGATGAAGGAAAATGAATTTGTGAGTAAAAGTATCCTAGATGGATAGTTCTTGTCATGCCGTTTCCAGTGGTATGTGGAACATCACATAACTCCTCACGGTTAGAGATTTATGACCATATGAAGTTGGAGAACCCTCATGAGTCTCATAGAATCCCCCAAGAGTCAAAGTGCTTTGCAAAAAGAAATTATTTTAAATGAATAAGCCCTAAAATAAGGAAAGTGTAAGGCTACATGAAGATGTAAATAAGAGACAAAGCTCACTCATAAAAAAATACACTTGTACATATTGTATATATATTTTCTTGTGTAAAGCTTCTTGTAAATACTTGTGGATACATCTGAAGTGGGGAACGTCTGAGGTAGCATGAAGGGTTGACGAAAAAATTCTTGGATTTATAGAAAACACTATTTTCTGGTGCGTACACGGGTTGTCTTTGTATAGGGTGCGTATATGCGGGCTGTCTGTGTATAGGGAGCGTACATGCTGATAAAGTCATGGAAACTTGAGAATATGAAGATGCATAGGTTCTAGATTCTGAGATCAAGCTCCCAGGAAGGTCTAAATTTCTCAGATACATCAGATAAATGTATGTCTTATTTCTATGAATAGTTGGATTTTGATGTATGCATGAGGAATGGCAATGGATATTTGAGGATTCTCCCTAGAAAGACTAGTGGCTACATGTGATATTCTGCATAAGTCAGATCTACATAATTACAGTGCTGGTATGTTCATCATTGATACTTCTTGTGAGGCACATCTTGTATTTTGGGGCATATGGCTAAGGGTTTTTATGGTACATGGTTGAGAGGTTGTATTTGTCTAGTAGTTGATGTATTGAGAGACTAAATATCAGAAAGGGGTTGATGACTAAGATCATGTGAAAGATATTATACTTGTTCATGATTACACATACCTATATGACACATGACTAGAGAAAGACATACTTTCCTTGAGTAAAGGTTATATATGAGGATGCATGCACAGGGTACAGTTACAGTTTGGATACAGTGATAGGTTACAGATCTATGTGAATGAAGTTGCATAAGGTTAGAAGTTTTCATGAAAAGGAAACCCTAGTTTTCAGAAGGCATATGCAGGCTGCATAATAGTTTGGTAGCGTACATACACGAGCTTCATAATATATAGGGCACATACATATGTGGGCTGCAACACTATAGGTCGTGTATCTGTTGTAATTTTTATAGATACCTGTTTAGTTTAGGTACAGATTAATTACAGGGCAGTTGTACAGATTAGATACAGGTTAGTGGTATAGGTTGTTACAGTTGTACAACATTATATCTCACAGTGACAGATTGACAGTGGTTCCATCATTCTACTTATACTTCAGGGCAGTTGGACGGGGCAAGGACAGGTGGTTGTAGCCACCTTCCGGTTGTAGCTGGAGAACATAAGGGGTTGTAGCCTCCTTCTGGTTGTATCCAAAGAATTGGGGAGTTGGATCTTCCCTTAGGTTGTAGCCTGAGAAACTAGGGGGTTGGAGCCTCCTTCCAGTTGTAGCTGGAAAACAAAGGAAGTTGGTGCTTCCAATGAATGTAATTCTTCAATACATATAAGAAAAAACATTCCATGGTTTTCTCCTGATTTGGGTTTCCACATAAAACACTGGTGTACTGTGTATGTGTGTGATTTTTCATTTCTTATTTCTCATTATTGGATAATAATTCTACATTGATATAACACTTGGAATATTTGGAGTAAAAATATTATAGTTACACTATTACTGATTCACCCCCCCCTCTCAGTAATCCAACAATTGGTTTCAGAGCAGTTTCCTTCAGAAATCAGTTTAACCACTGAAAGGTAGATCATAGAGAGTACCAACTCATATAAAAATGGAATACCATAGTTTGATGGACATAAGTATGCTTTTTGGAGCATAAGGATGAATACATATATACAGGCACAGGGATTTGAAATTTGGGAATCAATTGTAGATGGATACATAGTACCAGCAGTTCCACCAACAAATGACAAAGTAGTGAAACTTGGTCAAAATAATTCCAAAGCCACAAATGCACTTTTGAATGGTCTCAGTGATACAATATTCACCAAAGTTGCACACTGTAAATCCGCTAAAGATATTTGGGACAAGCTTCAAAATATTTATGAAGGAGATACAAAATTCGAAGCAACAAAGCTTCAAACTTACAGAGGTCAGTTCGAACAACTAAAAATGAAGGAAGATGAAGATATCGCAACCTACTTCTTACGAGTCAATGAAATAGTGAATGCAATCATAGGATTGGGAGAAGAAATTGAAGAATCTGTAATTGTTCAAAAGGTACTAAGATCTCTTCCTATGAGATTCAACCCTAAGATATCAACACTAGAAGAAAGATCGGATCTAAAATCAGTAAGCATGGACAAACTGCATTGAATCTTCACAACATATGAAACGAGAACTGAACATGAAAATCCAGATGTAAAAGAAGCAAACTTCAAAGCATGAAAAATATCAAAGCAAAAGAAAAAGGAACAAGAAGATTATAGTAGCAGCACTGACGTCGCGAAAGATGATGAAGAAGTGGCCAACTTAGTCAAAAGACTGAACAAGGGAACCAACGGTAGGTATAGAGGTAAGCTTCCTTTAATTTGTTTTAATTGTGATGGTATTGATCATTTTGCTAACAAATGTCCTCATAAGAAAAAGATAAATGATGAAGATTACTCAAAAGGAAAGCACACATATAAAGGAAAAAGAACTACAAAGAAAGATTTCAAGAAAAGCTTACGCATCAAAGAAGACATCTCATTATCAGATGAAGATGAAATTAGTGACAGTGAGATAGGAAGAGTTTTGTTCATGGCAGTAAAAGATTATGACAAAGAAGACTCCGAAGAAGAATATGAAGAAGCTGAATGTTAGGGTCATAACCCGCACATAGGTAGATCAATATATTTGGATGTAATAAAGGTCAATATTAATAAGGCCTTTCAATAAAATAGAATAAGGCAGATGTAATAAGACCTAATAGAAGCTTCCGCTTCTAGAAGGATATTCCTCTAGATGCTTCTCTTGATATACATATTTAGTATAAATAAGGGTCGAGGGTATGAAAAACCTAGCTTGGATATTATTGTAACAAAGCGCTACTCGATTGGAGGTTGCCCCTTCGAAGAGGCCTGTGAACATTGCTTTCTGAATCAAAGTGTTATTTCTGTTGTTGTTCTTATAGCATTTATGTGTTATATATTACTGTCATTCTTCCATTTCTAGCATTTTTTTTCTGTTCTGCATATTTATGATATCTTGCAAGTGGTATCAGAGCACTTTCCTTGGCAAAAATTGTGGGAATTTTTTTTTCCAGGGTAGAGACGTATTCCGACATCTTTAAGCCACAGAGATCTGTCATTACGTGCATAAACCCATGGTTGATGGATTCATACACACATGAAATACAAGTGTTTCTTAAGCACACATATGTTGGCCACCCTTGTAACCCCTGTTGGTACCCCTTCGAGTGGTAGCGCATCAGACAACACCTGTGTACGGATCAACCTAGATTTCTTGAAGCCCTCTTTAGATAAACCTATCGGCCACCGGACTGCTATAGTGTCACCGAGAACAACACTCAGGAAGATACTCTCTAGTACCTGGGTAGTCGGGTAGTACGGCTAAGGGTACAATCTATCCTCCTTAGTTAGTGCCCTGAGATATTGGGCCAAGTACTACTGTTGGACCCCACACGTATATAAGAGAGCTATAGCACAGGGAAAACCCTTGTCTATAGAACCCTTGAATACCTAACCCTTGGGGGACATAAACATAAACAAATTAAAACAAACCAGATCTATTTCCACGCAACTGTGTTTGGGTTGCCAAGTAAATACACATTTATTTCTCGTTAAGCATTTGGGGATTTCATCACTGCAGTAAGCATTTATTTCTCATTAAGGATTTGGGAATTTCACCATTATTTGAGACTTATTCCATTAGATTTATCTCTCCGCCCTTATCACATTCATCCATATCATTTTTCGGAAAATTTTTTGACCCCACCCGCCCCTTTTCAGTTCACCCATCCTCATGGCCCATAACCATAGCCAAGATCTGGAAACTCGCTTGAACACCTTGCAATCTGGTTTCCTCGAGACCCAAAAAGAAGTGAGACAACTCAGTGCTACTGTTGCCTCCATCGATTCATCCATTAATACAACCATAAATACAACCATGCAACCCTCAATGGAGGAAGTCAAACAAGAACTGACCACCCATCTTGAATCTGTCTTTACATCCCTCTGCACCAAACTGGAGATCCCTATAGATGACCACTTCTTTGAAGCACCTCCAAAGACCGAAGGCGAACGTTCCTCCCATTCCCATACCTTTCATCACCATCACTTTCAACGTGACCTACGCCTTCTGTGGGTGGATGTGACCAAATTTGATGGCTCAAACCCCACTGGTTGGGTAACCCAAATGGAACATTATTTCTCTTTATACGACATCACAGATGACTTGGCCAAACTCCGGTATGGTGTTCTCCATCTAGATCAAGAACGTTGGCAATGGTGGCAATGGAGAAAAACTTCCCATCAAGGGTATATTGCTTGGACCCAATTTGTGACTGAGCTTTATGAACGCTTTAACATAGACACCAACCATTTGGGTCGTTTGACAAAGTTGAAACAATCTAGAACAGTAGAAGACTTCATAGCTTCCTTTGAGCACCTGGATTTTTGAATAGAGGGCATGACTGATGCGTTCTTTCAAGAGTGTTTTATCAGTGGCCTCAAGGAGGAGATTCGGGCCCATGTCCTTATGGCTCGACCCTCGACTTGGGTGGAGGCTACTAAAAGAGATAAAGAAGCACAACAGGTTGTATCATCTTAAAACCGAAAACCCTCCTTTATCCCTCGCCCTAAACCCGTCACTCCCACTACTCCCTCCGCCCCATTAAAGATCCAAAAATTGACTAGGGCTGAAATGGATGAATGCCAACTCAAAGGCCTTTGTTATAATTGTGATGACAAATATTTCCCGGGCCACAAGTGTAAGGAACAAAAGCCTTTTATGGCCATCTCCGAGGATATTTTGGAAGAGGATGTTGAAACTCCCCTTGTGTCTGAGTCACCTTAAATCACTGACATAACCCTTCCCTCAGACCCTCCCGAAGTAGAACCCATCATTTCCCTCAATGCTCTCACTAGATTTTTTTCTCCCCAAACCCTCAAGTTAATCGATTACATCAAGCATCAGGAGGTCATCATTCTGGTTGATAGTGGAAGCACCCATAATTTTATTCATTGCCGCATTGCCCAAGAAACTCATTGCTACATCCATGCTGTAAACAATTTCTAAATCATGATTTCCAATGGTGGTTCCATGAAATGTGGAGGGCGCTGTGAAAATGTGCGTCTCCAAATAGGTGACTACCACCTAAAATCCCATATGTTTTCTATTGACATGGGTGGTTGTGACATTGTGTTGGGTGCATACTGGATAAGAACTTTGGGTCCCATTTTCATGGATTTTAAGGAATTAACCATGCAATTCGACCAGGAAGGCCACCAATATAAATTCCAAGGCATCACTACTGGTTCACCTGAGGTCATTAGTTCCCATCGCATGGAAAAGATGCTAAAAAAAGGTCATTCTGGTGTCATTGCCCAACTCCATGCCATACAAGCAATAGAGACACCCCCAGTGCCGCATGACCTCCGAGATCTCCTTTCTAAACATCAAATGGTATTTTCCACTCCTCAAGGACTCCCTCCTTCCTATGGTGTTCATGATCATTCCATTCCCCTTGTACCCAGAAGCCTTCCTCTCAATATCCGTCCATATCGCCACACCTTTTCACAAAAAAATGAAATTGAGAAAATGGTCCAGGAACTCCTTAATGCAGGCATTATCCGCCCTAGTATGAGCCCTTACTCTTCTCCTGTAGTCATGGTCCTGAAGAAAGAAGGTTCTTGGAGAACATGTCTTGACTTCTGTGTCCTCAACAAACTGACCATTAAAGACAAATTTCCCATTCCTGTCATTGATGACCTCCTGGATGAATTGAGTGATGACCAATTCTTTACTAAACTTGATATTTGCTTGCGCTATCACCAGATACGTATGAAAGAGGCATACATTACCAAGACGGCCTTTCGCACTCATGAGGGCCACTATGAGTTTTTGGTCATGCCCTTTGGCTTGTGTAATGCCCCCTCCACCTTCCAAAGCCTCATGAATCATGTCTTCCGTTCCTTTCTCCGTCATTTTGTCTTAGTTTTCTTTGATGATATCCTCATCTATAGCAAAACCTGAACAAACCATCTTACTCATGTGGATCAAGTTCTCCATCTCCTCTCCCAACACCAACTTTTCCTAAAACAATCTAAATGTGCTTTTGGTGCCTCAAAAGTAGAATACTTGGGTCATCTGGTTGGCAAGGATGGTGTCAGGGTGGATCTGAAAAAGATTGAATCTATGCAAGACTGGCTGCACCCAAAGACTCTCAAAGGATTACATGGATTTCTGGGCTTAACAGGCTATTATTGCAAGTTTTTTAAGAACTACGAAAAGATTGCAACACCTCTCACTACTCTCCTAAAAAAGAACTCTTTCACTTGGACTCCAACCGCTACTCAAGATTTTCAAACCTTGAAGATGGCCATGTGCACCACTCCGGTTCTGGCCCTTCCTGATTTCACAAATACCTTTATGTTGAAATGTGATGTCTCAGGGAAAGGAATCGACGTTGTCCTTATGCAAGAGGGTCTACCTTTGGCCTTCACTAGCAAGCAACTGTCTGAAAGGAATCTAGGCAAACCCATTTATGAAAAGGAAATGTTGGCTATTCTGCATGCCGTTGATATGTGGCACCCTTATCTCTTGGGGAAACACTTCCAAATTAAGACCGACCATCAAAGCCTCAAGTACTTTTTGGAACAACACATTTCCTCCCAGGAGCAACAAAAATGGGTGACTAAGCTCTTTGGTTATGATTATGAGATCATTTACAAGAAGGGAAAAGACAATGTAGTGGCAGATGCACTATCCCGTAAATATGAAGAAGAAGGATCCCTTTTTTCTCTTTCCTTCATTGTACCCAATTGGCTCCAAGCTGTGCACTAGGAATGGCTTCAAGATCCCAAAAGTTCGCATCTGATCCAACAATTGTAGACCAAGGCTCCGTCTCCCCCAGGGTACTCTTGGCTCTAGGATGAGATTCTATACAAATGCCGTTTGTATTTAAGTAAACAATCAAAGCTTAAATCCACGATACTTTCTGAGCTTCATACTGCACCCACACCGGGGCACTCAGGGTTCACCAAAACATATGACAGGGTCAAACGTTCTTTTTTATGGGATGGTATGAAACAGGACATCCATAATTTTGTTGCTGAATGTGAGGTGTGTCAACACAACAATGGAGAAACAATCAAATCTCCAGGCATACTACAACCACTTCCGATTCCACCTGCTATTTGGAAGGATATCTCTATGGACTTTATTACCGGCTTACCCAAATCATGGAATAAATTAGTCATAATGGTGGTTGTGGATTGCCTTTCCAAGTATTCTCATTTCTACACTCTTCAACACCCATTTACTGCATCCACGGTGGCTCAACTTTTCATGGACTAGGTCTTCAAGCTTCATGGCATGCCACACTCTATTGTTTCTGATCGTGACCCAACTTTCACAAGCAATTTTTGGCAAGAACTGTTTAAGCTACAGGGCACCCAATTGCATCTCAACACAACTTATCATCCCCAGACTGATGGTCAAACGGAATTTGTCAACAAGTGTTTGGAAACATATCTAAGGTGTTTTGCCTCTGAAAAACAACATCAGTGGGCTCAATGGCTGCCCCTAGCCAAATGGTGGTACAACACTTCCTACCAGACAACTACTCGCATGGCTCCTTTTGAAGCGGTATATGGACAAAAGCCACCTTCAGTTCTCCCATACTTACCGGGTACCTCGAAGGTCCAGGCGGTTGACCAAAAACTTACAGTTCGAGAGGATATTCTTCATACCTTTAAAGAGAACTTGGTCATGGCACAAAATCACATGAAGCAACAAGCAGATCAAGGTCACTCTGAACGTCAATTTGCAGAAGGGGATCGGGTGTTTCTGTGATTGCAACCATACAAGCAAAATTCCCTCAAGGTCGAGCATTGTCAGAAGCTAGCACCCAAATTTTATGGTCCTTATATAGTTCTCAAGAATGTGAGACAAGTCACATATCAGTTAGCTCTGCCCAGTTAGTCGAAGCTACATCCAATTTTTCATGTTTCATGCTTAAAGAAGGTGATTGGAACTAGGTGCCAAATTCAAACCAACCTTCCCGAGTTAGTTGAAGAAGGATCCATTTGGCTACAACCAGAAGTAGTTTTGGACCAGCGTGAGCACCGCTTGTGTCAGAGAACCATCAAGGAAGTGCTAGTCCAGTGGAAAGATACGACTCCAGCAGATGCCACTTGGGTACCAACTACCATTCTGCAATAGTTTCCACATCTCTAGCCTTGAGGACAAGGCTGTTTTTAAGGGGGTGGACATGTTAGGGTCCTAACCCGCACATAGGTAGATCAATATATTCAGATGTAATAAAGGTCAATATTAATAAGGCCTTTCAATAAAATAGAATAATACGGATGTAAGAAGACCTAATAGAAGCTTCCGCTTCTAGACGGATCTTCCTCTAGATGTTTCTCTTGATAGACATATTTAATATAAATAAGGGTCAAGGGTATGAAAACCCTAGCTTGGATATTATTGTAACAAAGCGCTGCTCGATTGGAGGTTGCCCCCTCGAAGAGGCCTGTGAACATTGATTTCTGAATCAAAGTGATATTTCTGTTGTTGTTCTTATAGCATTTATGTGTTATTGTGGAGATTATGCTGGATATATTACTGTCATTCTGCCATTTCTAGCATTTTATTTCTGTTCTTCATATTTGTTATATTTGGTATCTTGCACCGAATAAGGATATTAAGAAGTCAAAGATGAAATTTAAGAGGAAGAAGTTGACTATCGAGAAGAATTAATGTGTGCCATAGAAGTTATCAGAAGAGAAAAGAAGAAAAACAAGAAACTACAAGAAGAACTAGACAAGAAAAAGGACACTCGAGAACTAGAACAAATGATCACGAACTTGAAGGTTCAAATAGAAGAAGATAAAAGAATTGAAGAAGCACTCAAAGAACAACTAGAATAAAATGACAAGATCATTGGAAACTTGGAAGCATAGATTGTCACACTAAGAAATGATATTCAAAAGAAAAATATGCATAATAGCTCAAAAGTTTGGATGACATTATCAACAGTAAAAAATATCATCTTGACAAGTTTGGACTTGGATACAATCAAACATAAAAGGGATCAAGCTCCAAAACAACAGAGCAAGAAACAAATCCAAAAAGATATGCAAAAACGATCAAAGGGGAGAGGAAGATATACAAGGAAGATTATAGGGACACTCCTCCACCGAGAAGATTCAGATTTCAGAATCAACAACAAACATATAGGCCTCAAGAAGAAGAAGGATTCATAAGAGCACCTCCTTTCAAAAGATCTTCAACTCCCAGGTATCAAACTATATTTTTTTGTTTATGTTATGCATGCAATAATTTTGGACATAAAGATGTGAACTGGAGAGATAACAACATGAACAATAACAACTTTGAGAGCCATACACAAAGGGGTTATTCAAGAAGACCTAATGAAACACAAAGAATAAGTTACAACATGTTTGAATCTTTGAGCACTGAAGTGGAATGTTACAAATGTAACAATTTTGGACACGTGGCCAAACATTGCAGAATGACAGTCCCTCCTAAAGAACCTCAACATAATAACAACAGTCACAGACAAGAACCTTAGAGAATGACATCGATAAGAAAGCAGGATCAATATAGAAATGAAGAATGCACAGTCGTTCTACAAGCTAAGCAGAAGAAACATGGTTGGTATGTTGACAATGTGTGTTCAAAACACATGACAGGTGATAGAGACAAATTTCTTACATTGCGAAAGGAAAGAAATGGATCAGTCTCCTTCGAAAATGATAATTCATCCAAAATCATTGGACAAGGCATAGTACGAATTGGGAATAAGAATGAAAATGCACAAAATGTTCTACTGGTAGAAGATATGAAACATAATATTCTAAGTGTGAGTCAAATGTGTGACCAAGGTCATAAAGTTACTTTCGATTCACAAAAGTGTGAGATAAGAAGAGAAGGTTCAGGGAAATTGGTCGGTGCAGCTGCAAGAACTTCAAACAACATATATGTGTTAAGTGAAATTAGAAATGAAAAGTGTTGTCTAGGAAAGGAAGATGAAAGTTGGCTATGGCACAGAAGAATGGGTCACATGCATTTTGATAACCTTGTCAAAGTCAACAAAAGAGAAGCAGTCAGAGAAATTCCCCAGATCACGAAACCAACCAACACTTTATGCAAGCATTGTCAACAAGGAAAGCAAACAAAGACTAGGTTCAAATCAAAGGAATATTCAACAACAATACCACTGGAAATTATGCATATTGATCTAGTTGGACCAACTACAACAAAGGGATTAAAAGGTGAGAGATACTTTATGTTATTAGTTGATGATTATACAAGAATGACTGGAGTTTTCTTTCTCAAGAACAAGTCAGAAGCTTTTGAAAACTTCAAGATCTACAAGGAAATGGTTGAAAATGAGATGGATTCAAGAATCAAATGCTTGAGATATGATAATGGAGGAGAGTTCACTTCAAATGAATTTATGGACTACTGCAACAATCATGGAATAAAAAGGAAATTATCTGTTGCTAGGACACCTCAACAAAATGGAGTTGTTGAAAGAAAGAACAAGACAATACAGGAAATGGCTCGAACAATGCTAATGTTTTCCAAATTGAAAGATATATTTTGGACACAGGAAGTGCATACAACAATTCACATTCAAAACAGATTAATGCTCAGAAACAACACTGATAAAACTCCCTACGAGCTATGGAAAGGAAGACCAACAAATGTGAAGCACTTCAGAGTTTTTGGAATAAAATGCTACATCAAAAGAGAAGATGGTAGAATGTGAAAGTTTGACTCTCGTGTGGACAAAGGAGTACTTGTTGGTTACTCAAGTACAAGGAAAGCATACAAGTGTTACAATCTAAGATTGAACAAAGATGTGGAAAGCATCAACGTAACAATTGATGAAACAAGCAGACCAAAATCAAAGGAAGAAGTAAACAAATCAATGGAAAAACTTTTCAAGGAAGAAGTAGACGATGAAGTAGAAGAGGAAGCTGAAGAGAATCCGACAGAAACA
The DNA here is from genome assembly GCA_009831015.1 of Picea engelmannii. Classification (NCBI taxonomy): domain Eukaryota; kingdom Viridiplantae; phylum Streptophyta; class Pinopsida; order Pinales; family Pinaceae; genus Picea; species Picea engelmannii. The sequence continues at coordinate 88,848 of ML820888.1, forward strand.
AAATAAGAAATTCAACAAGTATCTCCAAAGACACCTAGCAAACGAGTACAAAAGAATCATTCTTTAGATCAAATTATTGGAAACAAAGATGCAGGAGTTGAGACTAGAAGAAAAATATGTTCATTAGAACAAACACACCTAGCACTCTTATCTACATTTGAACCAAACTGTTTTGAAGAAGCCAACAGGGATGAATTTTGGAATAAGGCCATGAATGAAGAATTGGATCAAATAGAGAAAAATGAAACTTGGGAATTGGTTCCAAGACCAAAGAATAAGAATGTGATCGGTACAAAATGGGTTTTCAGGAATAAATTGAATGAAGATGGGCAAGTTACAAGGAACAAAGCTAGATTGGTATGTAAAGGATATGCGTAGATTGAAGGAATCGACTTTGAAGAGACATTTGCCCAAGTTTCCAGAATGGAAGAAATCCTTTTGATTTTAACCTATGCATGCTCCAAAAATGTTAAAGTATATTAGATGGATGTAAAATCAACTTTTCTAAATGGGGAACTTGAAGAAGAAGTCTACATTGAACAACCAGAAGGATTTCAGTTATCATAGAACACTTATTATGTGTGTAAATTAAAGAAGGCCTTGTATGGTCTAAAATAGGCTCCTAAAGCATGGTACTCTAGACTGGATAAGTATCTGCAACAGGTAGGGTTCAGAAAAGGAAGTGCAGACAACAACCTCTACATCAAGGTAGTATTTTATTAATTGAAGTTTATGTTGATGATATTATTTTTGGTAGTGATGATGATAGATTAAGCCATAAATTTGCAAAAGATATACATAATGAATTTGAAATGTCATTATTTGGAGAACTATCCTTCTTTTTGGGACTTCAGATACATCAAAGCAACCAAGGAATCTTTATTTCTCAAACCAAGTATATCAGAGAAATGCTAAAGAGGTTCGGAATGGAAGTTTGCAAACCAGTTATCACTCCCATGTAAACCAGTTGCAAGTTGAGCAAAGATGATGGTCCAAAGTCTACAAATCAAAGGCAATACAAGTCAATGATTGGCAACCTACTATATGTGACAACATCCAGACCAGATGTAATGCAAGAAGTTGGATAGGCGACACGATTTCAAGCATCACCAAAGGAGTCACATGTGTTAGCAGTGAAGAGGATTTTCAAATATCTCAAAGGAACATAAGAGTTTGGATTATGGTATCCAAAAGGAAAGGATATATCACTTATTGCCTACACAGATGCAGATTGGGTAGGTTGTATTGATGACCAACGAAGCACCAATGGAGCAACGTTCTACTTGGGTGAGTGTTTAATATCATGTCTAAGCAAGAGACAATCATCAATATCTTTATTTACAGTCGAGGCAGAGTATATTGCAGCAACATCATGTTGTACACAGGTTCTTTGGATGAAACAAACTCTGACAGATATACAGGTTGAATATGATGATCCCATTCCAATCTATTGTGATAATACAAGTGCCATCGATATATCGAAGAACCCGGTGATGCACTCCAAGACGAAGCACATTCCAATCAAGTATCACTTTCTATGGGAGTATGTTGCAGAAAAGAACATCAGAGTTGAGTATGTGGGCACAAAAGAATAAGTGGTAGACATCTTCACAAAACCACTTCCATGAGAATCCTTTGAATATCTTCACCAGAGACTTGGAGTTATTTCTACTCCAAAATGGATGCTTATCTTATATGTCTTAGATTTACACGAGGAAGCTCCATAAGAGAACAATTTAGTCAGGGGGAGAAACCCTGGATGGAAAGATACCTTTGCCATTGATGACAAAGGGGGAGATATTTATCAGATGCAGAGGACATAGGCATGCTTCCAGGGGGAGCATATTTATCAAATACAGAGGACAAATGCATGGTTCCAAGGGGATCATGAGTGATATGATTTTGGTATTTTATCAGAGTGTTTCCATTAATGCCAAATGGGGAGATTGTTGATTAAGGTTGGTTTTCATTGATGTCAACCCTTGAAGAAAGCCCCGTAGCACAACGTTTGCATAATGGACCCAATATTGTTTGATGTAAAGATGACTCATTATTGTCTTGTCATGGTTCATAAGAAGTGAAAATGGATGAAGTTCAAATTGGTCCCCTTATGGTGAAATCCCTCACGGGAAGACGCTTTGCGGAGTGAGATAATCCATTATTATTTGAGGAATAATGAGATGAAGGACAATGAATTTGTGAGTAAACCTATCCTAGATGGATAGTGCTTGTCATACCATTTCTGGTGGTATGTGGAACATCACATAACTCCTCACGGTTAGAGAGTTATGACCATATGAAGTTGGAGAACCCTCATGAGTCTCATAGAAGCCCCCAAGAGTCAAAGTGCTTTGAAAAAAGAAATTATTTTAAATGAAGAATCCCTAAAATAAGGAAAGTGTAAGGCTACATGAAGATATAAATAAGAGACAAAGCTCACTCATAAAAAAAACACTTGTACATATTGTATATCTATTTTCTTGTGTAAATCTTCTTGTAAATACTTGTGGATACATCTGAAGTGGCGAACGTCTGAGGTAACATGAAGGGTTGACGACGAAATTCTTTGATTTACATAAAACCCTATTTTATGGTGTGTACGCGGGTTGTCTGTGTATAGGGTGAGTATACCCGATCTGTCTGTGTATAGGGTGCATACAGTATAGCAGATCCATGCAGATTGTTTGTGTATAGGGTGCGTATACGCGGGCTATCTGTGTATAGGGAGCATACATGCTGATAAAGTCATGGAAAATTGAGAAGATGAAGATGTAGAGGTTCTAGATTCTGAGATCAAGCTCCCAGGAAGGTCTAAAGTGCTTATATACATCAGATCCATGCATTGGTTCAAAAGGTATGTCTTATTTCTATGAATAGTTGGATTTTGAAGTATGCATGAGGAATGACAATGGAGATTTGAGGATTCTCCCTAGAAAGACTAGTGGCTACATGTGATCTTCTGCATAATTCAGATCTACAGAATTACAGTGCTGGTATGTTCATCATTGATACTTCTTGTGAGGCACATCTTGTATTTCTAGGCATATGGATACGGGTTTTTATGGTACATGGTTGATATCTTATATTTGTGTAGTAGTTGATGTATTGAGAGACTGAATATTAGAAAGGGGTTGATGACTAAGATCATGTGAGGGATATTATACTTGTTCATGATTACACATACCTATATGACACATGACTAGAGAAAGACATACTTGCCTTGAGTAAAGGTTATATATGAGGATGCATGCACAAGGTACAGTTACAGTCTAGATATAGTGACATGTTACAGATCTATGTGAATGAATTTACATAAGGTCAGAAGTTTTTAAGAAAAGGAAACCCTAGTTTTCAGAAGGCATATGCAGGCTGCATAATAGTTGGTAGTGTACATACGTGGGCTACAACACTACAGGTCACATATCTATTGTAATTTTTGTAGATAAATGTTCAGTTTAGGTACAGATTGATTACAGGGCAGTTGTACACATTGGATACAGGTCAGTGGTATAGGTTGTTACAATTGTACAAAAATATATCTCACAGTGACAGATTGACAGTGGTTCCATCATTCTACTTACACTTCAGGGAAATTGGATGGGGAAAGGAAAGGTGGTTGTAGCCACCTTCCGGTTGTAGCTGGAGAACATAGGGGGTTGTAGCCTCCTTCTGGTTGTAGCCATAGAATTGGGGAGTTGGAGCTTCCCTCATGTTCTAGCCTGAGAAACTAGGGGGTTGGAGCCTCCTTCCAGTTGCAACTGGAAAACAAAGGAAGTTGGTGCTTCCAATGAATGTAATTCTTCAATACATATAAGAAAATCATTCCGTGGTTTTCTCCCGATTTGGGTTTCCATGTAAAACACTGGTGTACTGTGTATGTGTGTGATTTTTCATTTCTTATTGCTCATTATTGGATAATAATTCTACATTGACATAACACTTGGACTATTTGGAGTAAAAGGATTATAATTAAGCTATTACTGATTCACCCCCCCTCTCAGTAATCCAACAAAAACTCCATTTTGCTGAGGGTTATATGGCACGATCAACCATCTCTTGATTCCTGCTAACTTGCAGAAATCTTGAAACTGGAGAGATTGAAAATCTCCTCCATTGTCTGTTCTAAGGATTCTGATGTGTTTCCATGTCTTGTTTTCAATAAAGGCTTTATACTCTTTGAATTTATCAAATGTGTCACTTTTAGATTTAAGGAAATACATCCAGCATTTTATTGAGTAATCATCAATAAAAATGACATAATACAAACAACCACTGAGTGAGGGAGATGACATGGGACCACATACTTCAGAATGAACCAGATCTAAGATGCCCTGAGCCCTATTGTCACTACTAGGAAATGCTTTCTTTATACTTTTACCTAGCATGCATCCCTTACAAATTTCATTTTTACTAAGAGAAATAGAGGGCATGCCACATACCATTTTCTATAGATCTAGAAGAGATTTGTAATGAATGTGTCCAAGTCTTCTGTGCCACAACTCGCTGGAGCTAGTCGCATCATGAGCCAATGCCTGAACTGACTGTCCTGACACGACGTACAATCCTCCAATGAGAGTTTCAATGGGTTATGCTATACTTAATTGTGTCTACCTTTATCCCATAGTAGTGTCTTCATATCCTTGAAGATCACCCAATATCCCTTGTCCTCAAGGGTTGTAATTTATAGTAGATTCTTCTTGAGCCCTGGAACATATAATACTTCATCAACATGAAGTCTATCCTCAGATTCCAATCTGAAGGAGATAGAGCCTACTCCCTCTATCTTGTAATATTTGTCATCCCCAAGCTCAACATGCTTTGCAAAAGATTTTGTCTCGAAATATGAGAATATCTCCTTGTACCATGTCATGTGCTTTGATGCACCTCTGTCTACTAACAAATTTTCCGGCCCTGTGAAAAATGAACTGGATAAGGAAGAAACCAAGTAATATTATTTTCTATTTTCTTTCTCATTAGAAGGAATTTTCTGATTTCTTTTGGATTCATCATCCTCAACAGTTGAGGCATGATGTTTCCCTTTCCTTGAATATTTCTTTCTAAACCAACAATCTTTAGAAAAATGACCAACTTATTACAACTAAAGCATTTAATATTATATGTATCAATATTCTTGCCATTGAATATACCTTTGATGTTTGGCTTCCTCTGAGAGCCTTTCTGGAAAGTGCCTTTCTTCTTTCCCTTGAATCTTGATGCTAAATTTGAGTTCTCTTCTTTTGTTGGCTCACTCCTAGTAGCTGTGTGACTCTCCTCCTGGAGGAAATCATGCCATAACCTCTCAAGCATGGGCTGCATATCTCTCCCACTTACACTGGATAAGAAGGTCTCCCATGAAGAAGGAAGACCGTAAAAATGGCCTGCACTAAATCATCATCGTCCACTGTCACCCCTGTGACCAAAAGCTGATCTCTGATTTGGGCTATCCTAGAACAGAAAGATGCCACTTATTCACCTTTCTCAATCTTCAAATACTTAAGCTTGTGCTTAAGTGTCCTCTTCTAACTTTGAGTCTGTTTCTCATACATATTCACCAAGGTATCCATACATTCCTTGATAGTCATTAACGAAGTCATTGCAGGCATTATACTGTCTTTGACTGAGTCAAATATGATTCACTTGGCCTTTGCTTGAATATTCCCGAAGGTCGCTCTTCTTGCATTATTCGTGGGTTCCTCCACCACTGTGGTCATATACTGCTCAATATCATGCTCCTGCAAGATATTTGTTATCCAGATCTTCCACACATTGAACTTGGCAGCTCCTTCGAGCCTATCCTCGGTCTTCACTAAAATGGAGGATGCCATCGACCTCACAATAGAAACTTAATCAATCTATATTGGATATGTGTGTACCTGCTGTTGCACTTCAACACGTTTAACACACCCTAAGCTCTGATACCATGCTAAATTATGAGCTTGATTTCTTATGCGGATTAATTCTTTTATTTTCTTCAACACTTTGACTCCAACTTAATACACTTCAACAATACCAAATCATAACCAAATAGAAATAACTATGTAGATAAGTAAGAATGAACATCAACAACACATATACCCTGGGGAAACCTTGTATAGGGAGAAAACCCCGGCAAATGATATTCCTTTATTGCATTAATAATGTATGATCACTTACAAATATCCACCATGAATTTTCTGATCTTAAAGAGATTTCCAAGATGACTCTGACTTGACAAAGACCTAAGAGACCTTGCTGAAATACACCTCTGATATGCTGCCTCTATTGTTGATATACAACACTGATATGCTGCTGATATATGCCTCTGATATGCAACCTCTATTGCTGATATACAACACTGATATGCTTCTTTGGTATGTTGCCTCTTTATCACTGATATGCTCCTTTATTGATTCTCCCTTAACTTGCATATCAAAAACTGTATTTAAGAGAGGGGTCGACCTATGCTTATATAGGCTGAAGAGGAGAAGAGGAGAGGCTTAGAATAGTAACTTGTTTGCATGCTTTAATCATAACTCAGCTTCATACTTTAGTTCAAACTAGACTTGAGACTGGTATACTCTAGTTCGAAAATAGAACTAGACTTGAGATTGGTATACTTTATTTTGAAAATAGAACTAGACTTGAGACTTCAGTTACAACTCAACATTACACTTTAGTTCTAAAATAGAACTAGAGTTAATACTTTAGTTACAACTCAACATTACATTTTAGTTCTAAAATAGAACTAGACTTAAGACTTCAGTTACAACTCAACATTACACTTTAGTTCTAAAATAGAACTAGACTTAAGACTTCAGCTACAACTCAACATTACACTTTAGTTCTAAAATAGAACTTAGACTTAAGACTTCAGTTACAACTCAATATTACAAGGCAATTCAAAATTCTATTCATGGTGGATAATGTTACATGTGCAAACGCACTAGATCAATACATTTATATCATTTCCAATATTAGGAATATCATTTGTTTCTAGCTCATAGGAATTTTATATTCAACCTAACTTTTGCTATATGCCTTGACTTTTGCTCATGGCTCATAAAGTTTGACTAGGCTCACATAGGTTGTACGTTCCCCCTAACTTTTGCACTAGTCTGTCTATGCTCACAGAGGTTGTACGTTCCCCCTGAATTTTTCACTAGAATGTCTATGCTCACAGAGGTTGTATGTTCCCCCTGAATTTTGTATTAGACTCACATATCATCTCATTCATCCTAAATTTTGGTTTGACTCACAAAGGTTGTACATTCCCCCCGGATTTTTTCAATACCTCAAAAGACTTGTTGATTCTCCAAATCTCCCTGGCTTAGCCTCAGGGTGTCCCATATGGCCTCTCATTGGAGAATGACTGTCAATGCTTCCAAATTTAACAATATCAACCTGCATAAAAACAATATCATGATATAAACTAAGTCATCTGGGCCATTCTTCCACTCACATCTGTGAGATATGGAAGATCATTTTCCCTTAGAAGGTAAAACATCAACCATGGGTTATCTAGAATATTCTTCTCAAGCATAGAAGAATAATTGTCCCTGATTTTTGAGCCTGAAACATTCACCTAACTGGGCTATTCTTTCGACACTAATTATAGTGAAACCTAGAGAGAATGAGTCTTCCCTATGGAATTCCTGTCCTTGATTGCTGAACTTGGACTATTCACCTAACTGGGCCATTCCTCTGACACTAATCATAGTGAAAATTGGAGAGAATGAGTCTTCCCTAGGGAATGACTGTCCAGACCGTTTCCTAATGGAAATGAATGCCTGGACCATTTCCTAATGGAAATGACTGTTCTGCACTAACCTCCAAAACATACCATTCTACGAAACTTCTCACAACTGTTAACTTCGAAAGAATGACTACCCGAGGAGGCAAACCACTCTACTTGACCACTACTCAGAGTGACTGGCAAGAATACTGGCTGTCCTAGACCATTCCCCCACACTGGCCACAAGGGGAATCATTGTCTATGGTACATAAAAAATCTATTGGACCATTTTCATTATGAAAATGATTGTCCGATATGGACCATTTTCCGAACTGGAAAATGCCTATCCGTTAGAAATCTCAAACCACTTTCCGAACTGGAAAGAAACTGCTCATCCCAGACCATTTTTCGAACTGAAAAAATGATTATCCATAAATCGATAACATATCAGTGCTCCTTCCCAACCTGGGAGTAATCACTTCGTTTTTCAATAAGGAAGTCGTCTCCATGAGCCCCAACTTGTTTCTTAAGTACGCAAAATTTTCATCTTGGACAGAGGCTTTACCAAAATATCTGCTATCTTCTCATCTGTGGAGATATATTGGAGAAACCACTTCTCTTTTCTGGACTTCATCATGAAGAATATAATGCTTGATATCAATGTAATTCATTCTATCATGGAACACTGGTTTTCTCTGAAGGCTTCATATAGCTCCGATCATTACAATATATCATGGTCGAATTCAACACTTTGTTTTCCTTTTAGCTCATGACATTGTGGCAAGGCTCAAAATGAAACATATCCAAGTAGCCCTCCTTCTTTCATCATGATATTTTTCCATGGATTAGCAATCCATCGTCTCAGACTTCTAAGTAACTATTTTGATACACTATCTCTGTCATAGAAAGTTTTCACCACACTTCTGCTATATATGAGATACTCTGCATCAAGTTGTTTGAATCCATACAAGGTCTTCTTATATCTGCATACATGGGTCTCTTTATGGTATAAGCTTCTTTCTCACTTGCTTTATTGGGAAGCGTAGTATTTTACATGTAAATTTCAATCCATGGATACTGCAAGAGGTATATCTGGTTTACTGAAACAAGATGTTGTCATAGTTTTCTCCCTCCTTCTGGAATAACCTCTAAATCTTGCAATGCTTCCATTCATAAGTCTTTTTCACATTTTCTTACATACACTTTTCTTTATCATAACTTCCATTTCTTCTGCTCGATTGCTTCTTAGTGGCTTCAAACCAAGCTGGTAGTCTTGTGATTCTCAGTATAATAACTCGTTGTCTTACTTTTCTTTCTTTCTTGGAATCTTCATCTTCTTCCTCATGTCTCTCTTTAGCTCTTGGGTCCATGGGGTCTTCTATATGCCCTAAATATTCCAACTTCTTCCTTTCATCATAGGATCATGGATGTAGATGGACAACCAAGGATACTTTAAGGCTTATTTTTGAAGAAGACTTCTTCTAGAGTCAAACTGAACACATGCCGCTTATCATGGCTACTACTTCCAATGGGAACATGGATAGATACTTCATAATCCTCAATGGATCATATTCAGGATTAGCTCCCTCCTAATCCTTGCTTCATGTATGAATGCATGTTCTTCTTTTGGAATTCTATAATCAAATCCCTCCATCTAAGATAGTCCACACTTCCGTCTGCATCCTTATTTCCTTCTGCAAGGTGTCACAAGTATTTTTCTAATTTCCTCTTGATTGTTGACTTCTTTCTATTTTGACTCCTTCTGGTTCTCTTCAAGTTTGATTATGATTCAAAATTATCTAGCATTTGTTAGTTAATAACTTCCACAGGAATTGTTACCAAATATTGTCAACATACTTCATCTTTTCATGTTTATTGCTTGACTTATAGTCATCATGATAGCAATCCTTATCTTTTTGTTCTTACATAGGTTTTGTTTCACTTGAACATCTTATCTTCTAAGAAATAGATATACATGATATGTACAAAAACTATGTGAACATGGTATGTACAAGAAATTTGAAGAATATTGTTACCTTGACTTAGAAGAAGTCTGATTAATCTTGCTTGACCTTCTTTGAGGGTTTCCTTTCTTCGACAACTGATGCTTTGTCTATTTCCTTCCTTTTATTTAACTCAGGACAATGGTTTTTATAGTGACCATATTTTCGATAGTTGAAGCATTGTATTTTTGACATATCCTTTTCTTGATTTGGTTTCTTCCTCAAGCCAAAATTCTCTTTATTCCTAAAGTTCTTGAACTTTGCTGTGAATGCTTTATATTTACTGTGAAGGCTTGATCTTTACTTTGGGATTTCTCTTTTGTGTTAATCCTTGATTCTTCTTGTGCACAACAAGTCCAAATTTCTTCAAATGTGGGATATTCCTTTCTTGTGTTCATGCTTGTGGCAAATGTATCCCATGTCTTGGGAAGGCCATTGAGTACTATATTTACCAGTTCCTTTTATAAAATGATTTCTTCAATAGCTTGTAGTTGATATCTTAACTGAGATATTCTTACAAAGTATGATGTTGTGTTGTCATCATTATTCATTTTCATGTCACATAGCTCATTCTTAAGACTCATTACTTGTCCAATGTTTCTGATTGAGAAGAGGTTAGTTAGGGAATCATACATCTTCTTAGATGAGTCAGGATGAGAGATGTAGGGTATCAGGTGGTCCTTTACAGATTACACTATGATACTCATGGAATTGATGTCATTGTCCTTGAACTTCTCCATAATTGCAACGTTATGAGGTTCCTTCTCTTTTCCTTCTTCAAACTGTGGTTCCATGATCTTTCCTTTCACGATATCCAACACATTATGCTTGGCAAGGATGAGGTCAATCCTTGTCTTCCATGCTCTGAAGTTAGAAGCCCCTTATAACTTGTTTTCTGACTTCATAGAGTAAATCATGACTGCTTTGACTTGGTCAACCTTTGAATTTGACCAAGAGCTCAAACTTGATGTCTTAGCTTGCTGAGAGTACCGGGAGGTGCATTAGGTTAGGGTGCACTAGGGTATCTAGAAATTAGGTCAATCTCTTCACTTAAGGTTCCTTAACAAGAGGGTTAGGGTTTCATTTCCGCAACAAAAAATTTGACTGCAACTACAACTGTAATTGTGCAAAATCATCCCAATCTATCTTCCAATGGTTATATTGTCTGAAGATAGGGAAGGCCCATAACCTGTTATAAATAATAGGTGTGATTGTTTAGCCATAAACAATATATAAATATTGTCACCCAACCATAGGCTGAAGCCACCCCCAAGCACCTTAACCTTGACAGAGAGAATAATTTCGAAAGCAAACCCTACATCCAAAAGACAATCAAGGTAGCGTACCACTCTCCAGAGCTAGCATACCAATCATAAATTCCAAACCATAACCAAGAGAAATTCCAAGCCTAAAACCGAAAATACTAGTTGTAGTAGCTGTAACTGCAACTACTCTCCAAACTTGCGCACTTACTGAATTTATGCAGTTGCGAGCTGTGTGTGTCCAAATGAGCTATGGAATATTGTATTTATATTTCTCTTCCTTAGCTATCTGGGTCGAATTCTCTTTCTATAGGTTAGAAACTCAATATTAATTATTCTCTTTAGCCAACTTGTCTTCTAGGGTTATGTCCAAGGCTTTTAGGGTTTCTCTTGCTTCCCAAAATATTCTAGTCTTGTCAAGGTTACATGTGGAGGTTAATACCTCCTGCAACTACCAAAAATATCAACAAATTCTACAATATTGGCTCATATTGAGCATTTAGATTGGTTTTTATTAGTTTATTTATGAAAAGCTTCATAGTGTATGGCAATTTTATAAGCTATTTTGTCCTATGCCACTGTAAAGAAACTTGTAATAATTGATTTATGTCTGGTGATATCAAATTTTAAGGCATCAAATAAGATAACAATTTCAAATTTGAAAGCATCATAATAACATTCAAGAATTATAAAAGAAGCAACAAAGGATTTTACAAGTTGTGGGGGGTGGGGGGGGGCAAGTTACGAAGATTTTGGATAGAATAGTGACTGTGTTTTCTGGGAGAATGAGCCTGTGAGGCCATTCTATTTTAAATATTTGAGTCAGGAAATTTAATGTATTGGATTCATCTCTCATTTATATAGAGCTTCATTTTCTTCTCTATTTTTCTGTATTTAGTTTCTTATGCTTCATCCTTGTTCATTATCTGATTATTTGATTGAAATTGTAATCAACAATTTGATAAAACCATCATTGTTGCAAATCAGTTAAAGAAAATTCATGCATTTGATATGTTTTTGTATTGATTATCTTATGCCTAACAAAATCATCTTCATTTCAGACTCATAGGGACTTCCTTACTCATTGTTAGATCTGATATTTATTGTGCCTTATCCTTTTCTTCCACCTTTCATTATTAACTTTATGCTTTGTTGGATGAGACTCCATGCCTAATGGATTAAGCCTATGATATGAGAGATTTACAATTGGTTTTATTCCAATCTTATGCCAATTATGTTCTCAAACCCGTTTTCCTAGTTTATCATGTTTATCATTCAAATATGGTCCCTGTACTTAATGATAAAACTAATTCTTAGTGATATTGAGTATTCAATTGTTTAATTCATATGATCGCGCCCCCTCTATTCCAAGATCAAGATTGGATCTAAAGTTGGTTCAATATGTCTTGGCATGGTTTCTAAGCAGCCAAAAAACATCTCAAGTTACACCATATTTTTGGAGCCATTGCTGGGGAACAAAGGTTTAAAATATTTTCCTCGGGGTATGATAAAGATTAGATTTGATTCTTACTAGTGAATGAGATTCATACAACATGTTGCATAAGAGTTTCAAGTTTATGTTTCAATTAAGTCTTCACTCGGTGACTTCAATGTGAGTCCAATCAAAGTTTCAATACTCCACTGGGAAGTGAGCCATGTTGACAAAGAAATGAAGAATCGTTGTAAAATGATCAAGTACCAAATGGTAAGTTCATTTCAAGAAATTTTAGATCTGTTGGTTGGTCCTTTACTACTCTTTCTTATACACTTGAAAAAAGTTTTCTTCTATCTTGTACATTCATAGTCTCATCTCTTTTCTTAGAAAACGAAACCCTAGCTTCTTTTGGTGTTCCTCAAATAGATAAGTTCTTTTCATTAATGCCTTTTGTAAATAATGATGGGACTCTTGAATTAATATATTTTGAAAATTTTCTTGAACAAAAAGTCCAAATCCCTATTCTTACAAAACATAATGAGTCTTGTAAACTAGTTGAGAATGAGACTTATATACCAACTCCTACAATAAATAGTATACCTTCTGAACAACCCACAAAGATTCATGCTTGGGTTATAAATATATACAAACCTCTTAAGATTCCATATGTCCTTCATGATTTACCTCCCAAAATTTTCAAATATTTTCCTAAATTCAATGGAGAAGATAATGTTTCAGCGGAAAAGCACATGGAAGCCTTCAAACATTTCACAGATTACTTAGATATTCATCATGAGGATGTTCACTCAGTATTTGGAAGGAGAGGTCAGAAGATGGTTTAGAGACTTAGTAGCTGATTCCATTAGTTCTTGGACTGATTATTATGATATTTTCTTGCACAAATGGGCTGAAACGAAATCTCATCATCAATATCTTTCTGAGTTTTATGCTATAAAAATAAAGAAAGATGAAGATTTTACAAGGTTCAATAGAGGATTTGAAAATACTTATCAAAATTTTCCATTTGATATTTTTCCTTCTAAATCTGTTGCCAAGATGTATTATGCAATAACACATCATCTTGATTTGGCCTTTTATCTTAGAGAAATGAAGTCTCCAACTTTGGAACGTATGTTCACTGATGCTTAGGAGACAAAAAATAATTTATGGGCTTGTGGGAAGTTACTTGGTCAAATAAAGGATACAAATATGGATGCATAATATCAAAGAGAAGAAGATGAACAAGACAAATCGGATATGTATACTTCCTTAATTCATATTTCTGAGAAACAAAAAGAGCCTTTAAATATTCTATATCACCAATATGTTAATGAATGGGAAAACGATTTTTGCATAATTTTTTAAAGTAATTTTCATAATGGGGAAAATGAATTTATTGATGATGAATTTGAACAAGATATCTTCTATAGACACATTCATGAATATTTTCAAGGAGATACATTACTTTTATATACTTTGGAAGATAAAAGTGAAGGTTTCATTTGGAAAATTGATACCTCTTCTCAGGACAATAGTGGTGAGTTTCAAATACATTCTAAAGCTTCAAGAAATTTGGTATGTGATAATGAATTTTATCATCAAGGGGAGATGTATGAATTTCCATATTTTGAGTTTCTTTTTGAACAATGTTGTAATAAAGGATTTAAATAAGTTTTAGAGCATAGACAAGATTATTCCTATAGTAGCAAGGAACAAGAAGAAAATATTTTTTTTCCATTTACATGAATTTTCAACAGTAACATTATATACGATAGATTTAAAAGATTTGAAGATCAAGAAATTAGAGAATGTTTTGATAAGCATGCACCATTTAAAGAGAAATAAATTATAATGGAAAATAAATTCAATCAAATGGATCAAGAAGAGGTATTCAATGAGGAAATGAAGGTAACCTTTCATGATTTTGAACACCCTGCTGCAGTTTTCCTTCAATCATCAGGAAGAGTAAGTGTTACATTTTTATTTTTCCTTTGGTATGGATCAAACTTTATGTTCAGTTAGAAATATCCATACTTTTATGTTTCAAGATTAAAAATGAAAGTAAATTTCATTCGGAAAATCAGTTGTTTGGTTGGTTGCACTGGAAATTTCACTTCTCTTAATCAACATGGTTGAATTGAATAAGAGTAGGAAGGTTATGTGCATAAATAAGCTCACAATTTGAGCATTTACTTTAGTTGTTCAAAAAGTTAATACATATTCTCTTTTAAATAAATAAATCCTATGTTCTCAAAATTCATAAATCTTAATAGAAAATATTGCTCTAACTATTAATGAAGATTTTGACATGTTAACCATAAAGAACAATATTCTATTTATTTCCTCATGAAAGTTGAAAATGTATGTTTTGGGTAATTCTCTTCTAAGTAGAGGCTTTAATGTCAAACTGATAATTGATAGTTTTGTTTAAGGAATTATATTTATTATCAAAATAATCAAGTATTGAATTGGTAAATTTTGGAAATATAGAGTTAGGACCGAGGAAGTGAAAACCTTTATGAGTACACTTTATCACTAAGGTATTTATAACTCATCCTTGAAAAATAGACATCATCCATGGGTGTGTAAAACATATTTATTGCCCCCATCTCATGCAAAATATCAAACACATTGAAAGAGATGATTAAAGGAAATTCAATTGGTAAATGCATGTATCTTCATCGGGGATATGGATGCTCGATGGTAGTGAAGCAAGGCCTGTGATGTCAAGGTGACTACACCATAGGCTATGGATGCTTTTTGGTAGTGTAGAAACACCATGAGGATGAGGGATATTGCCAATGAGTATCTTTATCTATTACTTAATTAAATTATTTTCCTCAGAAATAACTCTGTTCCGACCTTAATGAAGCCACGATATACAATGTTTATCTTTAAACCCTAAAATACCTTTAGTTATTAAAAATTAGTTATAAAATTGACTCTTGAGCCAAAAATTTATTATTGTGTTACCCCAGATAATTCCCGAGTAAAGTTGAATGCAGGAAAATATTTTTATCCTTTACTGGACTTACCCTCTAAAAACATGTTAAATTTTGAAATTATTAGTAGTTCAGCGTCTTCAATTATAAATTAATCATATTATTGAGAAGAAAAGGTTTTATTAACTTGTTGAAAAGAGAGAATAACATTCACTAGAAGGAATTCTTTAAAATTAGTTTTCTTTTCAATGACTCCATACCCAATAATGAAGGCACCTAATGTACAATTCTTTATTGCCTCGCATGGAGACACCATCCTCAATTGGAGCTAAATGTTGTAACATTACCTAATTTTTTAATAAAAATTTAGAAATTTATTTTACTTAATTCTAAGTAGGGGTTAATTAAATAGTTAGATTGTTTTTTCATTAATTTTAGGTTTTATTAGTTTTTTTTTTGTAAATAATAGTATATAGAGTTTAACTTTAGTATTATGATTTATTTTTAATAATTCAGTTTTAATTTTGTTTAACTATGGTATTAAAACACCAAATAACTTCCATGTTTTGATTCATACGTTGTATTATATATTGATAAACATTGGTTATATGCAGGATATCGTGTGCTCCAACAAATAAATCGACGGTCCACAATGAACCACGACCCCCTGACTATGCAATGTTTAACAAAAACAAGACCCCCCACGGTGATATAAAGTGGTTTCGAGGAATGCAACGTGTAAACCATAGGAACAAGCGTGACCCCTCCCTCAGTGGTTTTCAAAACCACAAAGTACCCCCCTTGGAAACAACTTTCCACTAATAAAGCAAGTCACGTGGCACGATGGTAAAAGTATAAAATTTGTGTTATATGCGATCTTTATGAAATATTTCTCTTTCACATATATCGTTATAATTGAAAAATCACCCACCACGTATGATCGAATCATCTGCCACATTTCACCCAATTAAAACTTGCCACATGTTATCAAATAAGAACTCGCCGATTTGCGTTAAATTATAATGCCAAATCATCAAAATAAATATATGTGTATGGTTAGATGTATGTACGTGGAGAGTAAGATGAGTTCAGATTAGCACTCATTCCTAACTCTTGTCGTCTTCAAAAGGTTCGCTTTGCAACCAAATATAAGTTAACACGTTCTAATGCAATTATAAAAAACCATTACACCAAAGTCACAACAATTGAAGTCTCTATTATCAACAAAAGTTCTAGTTCGATCTCCAATTAGATCAAAGGTCTTGTCACTCATAGAATAACGAATTTACATGCTTTCTCTCATATCCACCTTGATATTTTCTTGTTATGTGTTAATCATGCAAATGGACATTTGCGTGATTAATCATTATCAGTTTTTTGGTTTCCACAATATTGGTTCATATTGAGCATTTAGATCAATTTTTATTAGTTTATTGTATGGTAATTGTATAAGCTATTTTTTTCTATGAAACTGCTGTAAAGAAACTTGTAATAATTGTAATAATTGATTTATGTTTGGTGATATCAAATTTTAAGGCATCAAATAAGATAGCAATTTCAGATTTGAAGGCATCAAAATAACATTCAAGAACTATAAAAAAAGCAATAGATGATTTGATAGGGGGAAGGTTAGGAATATTTTGGATAGAATAGGGTCTGTGTTTTCTTGGAGAATGAGTCTGTGGGGTCATTCTATTGTAAATATTTGAGTCAGTGAGTTTAATGTATTGGATTCATCTCTCATTTATATAGATCTTTGTTTTTCTGTATTTAGTTTAGTACGCTCCATCCCTGTTCATTATCTCATTATTTGATTGAAATTGTAATCAACAATTTGGTACAACCATGACAGTTGCAAACCAGTTAATGAAACTTGATAATGTTTGATTTTGAAATTATTGTTTGGTACTCAACTCATGCATTCGATATTTTGTTGGATTCATTATCTTATTCTAACAAAATCACCTTTCTTCATTTCAAACTCACAGGGACTTCCTTAATCAGTGTTGGGTTTGATATTTATTGTGCCTTCTCCTTTTCTTCCGCAATTCATTATTAGCTTTATGATCTGTTGGATGAGACTCCATACCCAATGAATTAGGCCTATGATCTAAGATATTTATAGTTGTTTTTATTCCAGTCTTCTACCAATTATATTCTCAACCCTGTCTGCCTAGTTTATCCTATTTATCGTTCGAATTTGGTCCCCATACTTAATGTTAAAATTGATTCTTAGTGATAATGTGCAGTCAACTATTTAATTCATATGAGGGATCCCCCTCTGTTCCAAGAGCCAGCTTGGATATAAAGTTGGTTCAAGATGTCTTGTCATGGTTTCTAAGAAACCAAAAACCATCTCAAGTTACAACATCTATGATCTTCATCCGTCAAGTGTCCCTGCATAATCCCTAGATGTTTGTGGTCTCATTGCACATGGAAACCTTAGATTCCTATAGTCTCAACATTCATGGTAGAAATAGATCATTTTTTCTCCCTCAATGTACCATCCAAGCTTCTCCCATTAGCTGACCTATAATGACTAGTTGATATGTTTGCAAAGGTTAGAGCACAACATTGCAGTAGATGAAACAACAACCAAAAGACATATTAGATCACTCGCAAAGACCCTAGTCATAAAAGGACTCCCTTACCATTCATCATTTTCCTTCTTCTCTTTCATATTGTCCCCATTTTTTTTTTATTTCTGCAAATACATTTCCACTGATGTTCTTAGAACCTTTTATGCAATTTTATTTCTCGTTCCTTCTCTTTCTTTGTTTGTTAGCTAAATATCCCTAACTTGTGGGATTGGCCTGTGGCTGAGATGCCATGACCTAGGGGCATATAAGCTGTCAAAATCACCCGAGGATAACACCCTACCTGGACCACACCATCCCTTAACATGGATAGATTTGAGGTGTCCCCAGAGGTTTCAAACATATGACTTCACTTACAGAGTGCCTTAACACCACACTCCCTCACCGACTGCTCTACACCACGAGGACTTCACAAAATTTGAAGGACATGGGGGTTGGATTTGATCCACTTATGTTTGAAAGGGTCACAATAAAATTCAATATAGTATCTCTGGGTGCAACCAAAAATTTGACCACTACCTCAAGGTGCCCCCATGGCTCCAAGTAAATCTCTCACA
>ML820889.1:0-11288 GCA_009831015.1 Picea engelmannii
ATATATATATATATATATATATATATATATAATTAATTAATTAATTAATTAATTAATGTTGTTTTAGATTTGAGAAAGATTATTATGAATACTATATAATATATGAACTATGTAATTTTAGTAATTTTTTTTTATGTAATTACAATTTTTCTATTAAAAAAAATTATGTAACATTCATTTTAAATAATAATAATATATCATTTAATAAAAATAAAATAAAAAAGGTTTTTAAAAAACATTTTTTAAAATAATAATTTGAAAAAAAAATCAAATCTATAAAAATGAACTTAAAATATCCAATAAAATCGATTCTTCAAAAAAGTGGTTAACACGTGCTAAAAGGATTCGTTATTATCGCCCAAAAAAACAAGTCAAACTAAATAATCACATATCAAAAGCTATAAACAATGTTCAACATCTTAACGATGTACACTCAACATTTAAAAAAATATAATTAAAATTTCCATCAACTTAATTTTTTATATACAACCATTAATATTTATATTATTTATTAATTTTTTATATACAACCATTAATATTTATATTATTTATTAATTTTTTATATACAATCATTAATATTTGTATTATTTATTAATTTTTTATATACAGTCATTAATATTTATATTATTTATTAAAATTTGTTTTATAAAATTATATATATATATATATATATATATATATATATATATATATATATATATATAACCACGAATATTATTTATTAATTTTTTATATACAACCATTAATATTTATATTATTTATTAATTTTTTATATACAGCCATTAATATTTATATTATTTATTAAAATATGTTTTACAAAATTATATATATAAAACCACGAAAAGGAAAATTCGAAAAGGAAAATTTTATGCACAAACTGGCTCATGACAATCTCTAACATTTATTTATATTATTTATTAAAATATGTTTTATAAAATTATATATATATATATATATATATATATATATATATATATAACCACGAAAAGGTAAATTTTATGCACAAACTGGCGAATGAGAATCTCTAAAATGACTATTCGACGTTTCCTCTGGCCTTAGCCTTTTGTTTCTTCCTTTTGGCCTGTCGTTTTTTAGTCCGACACTTTAATATATTTGACCCTTCGTAAGTCTATTTTAATGTTCAATTTGTCGTTTCCGTTTTGGAAAGGTTAAATATTCTCTCAAAAGTCTGATTCTTGCACACGGACCTCCTTTATCTTAACACTACGTCCTCATTATGGAGATGTGGCATTAGGGTTTTGATTCTCGTGAGGAACTTTTTAAAGAGATTTCGATAAAAGTAAGATCGTGAGTATTAGATTCACTAAGTTATTAGTGGTGTTTTATTTTAAATATTTGTAAAATTATACGTGATGTTCTGGGTAAGTTATTTGTGATGGATATAATTTTTTGACAACGAAATAATTGTCTTTTATTTTGATCATTGGTCATGGACATGAGACGATCTCATGTCTAAATGCAAATTTTTTTAGAGATTACCAAAGGAAAATATAAGAATTTTTACGGTGGAAAGATTTGAAGATGGATTATCAAAGGAAAAGATAAGAATTTGTATAGTGAAAAGATTTGAAGATGGATTATTATTAGATGGAATCAAGTAAGTCTTTTGTAGCACTAACAAATTCAATTGTCTGATATTTAAAGGGATGCAACAAAGATGTTGATACGGTCATGGCTTCAAAGGTAACTCTCGTCCCATTGACTTCACTGTACAAAGGTTCTTTCGTTAAAGGGAAGAGGAGGCATGGATTAAATTCTTCAAATTCGAAAAGGGGCCCAATTCATGTGATTCCATTGAGTGAGGCAAAGAAAATAGTAGTGATAGAAACTTTAACAATGCCCAATAAAGGAGGAGCTAGGTAGACCAAAATCAAGAGGGAAAAAAGAAGAAATAGCAAAATGTGACCTTCATCCATAAGTTTTTTGAATTATAATTTTTTCTTACCAAGTTTTATAAATCAAATCCCTTTTTTTTCATTTTAAAGGGGAAAAGACCTTTAAAATAGAGAGGAAGCGGTCGCTCGCCTTGGATTCTTGAGATCCAAAAGACTAAAACATATAAGTAGCTAGAGGGAAATAAATCAACTATCCTTGGAGGAAAAAGTAGAGATGACGCCAAGTCTTAAGAACCCATCTGGGCCACAGACATATGACATTGATATAGGTTCGATGCATGAAATAAGTGAGTAAAATGAGAAAGCCATCTGGGCCATAGACATATGACATTGGTATAGGTTCAATGCATGAAATAAGTGAGTAAAATGAGAATGGATATCTAGGCCCGGGACAACTATAACCTTTGACAAATAAAAGGATAGTTAATCATTTGAATGTAGGTAGCAATTTAATATAAATTGTAAATCGTAAATATTAAGAAGCTCAAGGCTTTTTAACATAGGGCTCAAGGCCATTACAATTCATTAAGAGCTCAACATGTCACTTGCAGGAATTGAACCTGGGTGGGGAGGATAACAATCATTCCTCTCAACCACCCAAGTTGGACCCAATTAAGACTTAACCACTAATTATTATATCTTTTTTTATAATTGTTGCTTAAAATCTAAAATATATTTAATACAAATTACTATAAATATTTGTCAACTAAATGTAGTTCTAGTGATTGAGAGGAAGTTGTCATCCTCAACACCCAGATTTAAATCCCACTTTATGACATATTTACTCTTAATAAATTGATCATTAATAAACTATATGTAATCTTTCATAAATTGTTAATTCAATTTTATATTATAAATAATTTAAAATTTAAATCAAATACCATTATCAGAAATTATCATTTTAAATATTTAATATTTAAAACTATATATAAATAACCCTAACAACTTTCAACCCATCCATAGCATACATTCTTTATCATCCTACCAAAAGATTGAGAAGGATTTGCTTCAAAGAGAGCTTAAATTAATTGATTCATAGCAATTTGTCTGTATCTGTCAACGTTTTGAGGTGACACTTCGTGGCTTTGCATTAGCTATCCAGGGAGTTACTACAACTTGAAATATCCATAATCAATCTTCCACTGACACTATATGACTTTGCATTCCTTATACAGAGAGATTGAAAATATCCATTAAATATCGTCCACCAATGATGAACAAAACTATTCATAATCAATCTTCCACTGACACTATATATGACTTTGCATTCCTTATACAGGGAGCTTGAAAATATCCATTAAATATCTTCCACCAATGATGAACAAAACTTTGGTGCATGTGTCTTTTATACTTGATAGGTGTGTTTTATATTATCACTATTCAAAGTAGAGAGTGGACTTTAAAAGTGCCTTTCATAGTCAAATACAAGTATATGTATTCCACCATTGAGTGAGTACCCAACGCTCTGCATGGCTAAAAGAACAAAACTTCTGTTCATCTACCTTTCTGGAGAGTGGACCTTCAAAAGTACATGTATAATTGTAGGTCCTCTATTTAACCTCTTTCATTATTTTATGTCTCTTGATATTTTATACTAAACATCACCACTTGAGGTTCACTAGGGATTACAACTTCCAACTCCAATGATATATGAATAAAAATGTATTACTATTTCAACCTCTAAAGTAATCATATCCTTTAAGAGGATCGGGATATACATATATATGCTTTAAGAGATAAAGAGAATCATATGGATATATATAAATAATATTAAATTTATTTGAAACTTATATTTAATATTTATTTTATATATATAACAATAATCTAATCAAATTGATTTGGAACCAAAAAGTTATTAACATTACACACTTGTTTCTTTAATTTTTTTTTATCATTTTGTCTCCTCTTATTGGGTTTATATCCTCTCTTTTTTTCAATTATATATTTTTTCCAATTATATTTTCATGAAAAAAATTATCATTTTATCTCTTTTTATTGGATTTATATTTTTTTTCTTTTTTCAATTATATATATTTTTGTCAATCATATTCTCAAATTTAAATTTGAATAGAGAAAATATATTTTTTTGTCCATCATATTCTCAAATTTAAATTTGAATAGAGAAAATAACAAATCATAATGATTTAACAAATTTTCTCCTTTTATTGGGTTTATATCTTTTCCTTTCCTTTGTTTCCAATCATATTTGTCAAATTTAAATAGAGAAAAAGGACAAATTATAATGATTTGAATAACTTAACACTTTGTAATTTTATTATTGTTGGTTTATGGATTTCTCCTAACATATTGGTTTAATTTTTTCTCTTTTATTTTTGGCATATTTATAATTTTTCTTTTTTTTTTACATATTTATAATTTTTCACATAATTAGTAAAGTTTTATATTTTTTTTTGAAGAAAAACATAGAAAATTTTATTTCATTGGAAATAAAATTTACATTATGCATAAATACATGAAACCATGTATTTTGTCCTCTATCCTCGTCAGACTGTGGACGAGAGATTAGTCAAAAAAAGCAAAAATTAGATACATATTAAGAGCCTATACATTGGTAGGCGTTCAACCAACCATGGCCCACTATACTTGGGAGCGACGACAATAGAGAGAGAGAATCGGTGAAGACCTATATTTATGATATGAAAAAGAGGGGGGAGAACCCATCCACCTCCTTCGCTCGAACGATCACTTCACTCATTAAAGAAAGGGGACCTCTATCCTTGTCAAACTGTGCACGAGAGAAAAATTAGTCAAAAAGAGCAAAAATTAGATACATTAAAATTCTTCTGGAAAAAAACAAAAACAAACAAAGATTTCCAACCAAGCATTCTAGAAACCAGACATGTGATTGCATCATGTGTTGATTTTTCATAAGAGATAATATTGTATATAAGATGATATACAATAGATGCTTTATTACAATGATGAGTGTTTCATATATATAGAACATATGGTGACCATCCATGAAAGGATGCGTCCCTTGGATAATAAATAACTACTTATATATATATATATAACCAACCTCCACAATAAACACAAGTTTTCACTTTTTGCTTTTCACATTATGAAGACTGACCATAGTTACAAAATTCAACACTCCCTCTTAACTAGGAAGGTATTCATAATCATCTGCAAATTGGTTGTCATCTGACCACTCCCTCTTAACTAGGAAGGTATTTATCACCATCTGCAACATCAGTAGCAACTTGCCATATGATCTGGGAGAATGTCTTCTCGATGTTGTCCAAACATCAACACTCCCTCTCAATGAGAGATACATTCTTCATCATGCCATGCTTGTCTCTAAAGTACACAAACTTCACCCTAGACTCATGACACTTGTATGTTAGTCTTGAGAGATGTTTCTCTCCCACATGAACCGAGGGGAAGCTCCCTCTATGGCTCTCCATCTGAGCCAATTGACTCTCTTTGAGATCAAGCTCACTCTGGGTCTGCATGTGATAACATATAGCATATTGAGTCTTTATTATTCCTTGTCAAATTATTGTGACTAAGACAAAGACCACACCAGGTTCATTCACCACATGTACACCCATGTGAGTGAATGTTATATCGATGCTAATTGACACATGGAAAGCGCCTCAAGCACCTCGAGTCCATATTATTCCTTGTCATGATCAAGGAAGGACTACGCCTGGGCCCATTTACCACAAGTACACCTTTGTGATAAATGTATCCTATCTCCCTTGGTCTGCAACCCAATATAGGGGAAGGTTCGCCTGATGCTTACTTGAAACATTCACCACAGGCACACCCCTGTGGGTGAATGTCTGCCCGATGTTACTACACACTCGAGGAACACTAGCACATCGAGTCTTATGTTCTTTGAAGACTACGCTTGGGCCATTCACCACTTGTCAAATCACCATGAAAAATCTTGGGGGAATGTTTTCCCGATGCTGAAACATCAACATCATCAACTGCCACAACTTGGTCAGTGTCCTGACACATGACACAACATACAACATCAACTATTTGAGCCACACTCTATCTGAGTAATTTGGGCTTGATGTTGCAGTTATCAAGTGTTGTGCACTCAACTGAGTGTTCCTGGGCTACAAGAACCATTCTTCTTAATCTGGTCACTAACTGTGACACAAGAAGAATGCCCATGGGCCATCCTATATCTCCCCACTCTGGTCACTACTGTGAACTCAAGGAGAAGGACCACTCTTCCCACTCTGGTCACTACTGTGAACTCAGGAAGAGAGTCTGCCATGTACCATTCTCCCCACTCTGGTCATTACTGTGAGCTTAGGGAGAAGGACCACTCTTCCCACTCTGGTCACTACTGTGAACTCAAGAAGAATGTTTGTCTTGGACCACTCTCTCCAATCTGGTCACTACTTGTGAACTCAGAGAGAATGTCCATCCATGGTACAACCTGGACCATTCTCTCCACTCTGGTCACTACCTGTGAACTCAGAGAGAATGTCCATCCATCAACACTACCTCTCAATGAGAGGATCAATCTCCACGAGTCCCAGCTTGTCCCTGAAGTGCACAAACTTAGCTCTGGACAAAGGCTTCATCAGAATATATGTTATATGTTCATCAGTGGAGATATACTGGAGTTTTACTTCTCCCTTCTGGACTCGATCACAAATGTAATAGTACTTGATCTCAATGTGCTTCGACCTGTCATGGAACATCTGGTTCTTTGAAAGCTTCACACAACTTTGATTGTCACAAAATATCACAGTCGAATCCAACACCTAATCAAAATATTCCATAAATCAACTTACATAACCATACTACTTTTGTACAAGCATCACATGCTACAATGTACTTCGCCTCTACAGTGATGAGTGCCACAGACTTATGTTTCCTGTTAATCTAAGATATCATGGTTGATCCCAAACTAAAACAGGTACTAGAGGTACTTTGTCTATCATCTGCACTCCTTGCTGAATTGGAATATGTATATCATTGCAGTTGTACATCACTGTTTGAGACGTATCTTAAACCATAGTTTAGTGTGCCACACAAATATCTCAATATGTAAGTTGCGGAAATCTAATGCTCATGTCTCAGTTCCACCTGGAACTAGCTAAACATGTTCATAGCAAAGCAAAATGTTTGGATTGGTATTAACCAAATACATCAATGAATCGATCAACTATTGGTACATAGAAGGATCCACCAAATTTGATTTAGAGTCTCTCAATTTCGTCAGGTTCGTCGCCATGAGAGTGGCTATGGACTTGCAGTCCATCATCCCAAATCTCTGAAGGATCGTGATAACATACTTCCCTTGAGAAAGGAAGATCTCACCTAGCTTCTACCAAACTTCTAATCTCAAATAGTAATACATTAATCCAAGATCCTTCATCTCGAACTTAGAGGCCAACTCCCTCTTTCTAAGGAAACCCTCTTGCCACAAACATTTTTATCAATAGAAAACTTCATCTTTTAATTGCACCCAATTGATATTTAAATCTGTCACATGATACATCTTTGGAGGTATTGCTCCAAATAGCGATATCAAATATTTTCCACAAGATAAGGCACAATACTCAGTGCATCACAAAGATAGGATCATTGTATTCTCATAAAATCCATTCGCTCTTATATTGAACTAATTCATACTTTTGGAAAAACCTTTGATCGTGAACCAAATAGCTCATGACCAAGCTCTATGCGATGTGGCATAGTGTCTCCATTCACACAGGGTCATGTCCACATTCAGACTTCTTTATCACTATTCAGGGATACAACAACCAAAGTCTAAATGAGGCTGTCCTTCTATAAGAAAATTTTTATCCCAAAACTCATACAAGTGTTTTTCTCCTATTGTCACAAATGGGTAACCATCAAAAACCCTTAAGGAAACCTTCATTAGCATTACGGTGCACTATTACATGGAAATACTCTGGTTCAGCTGATGAGGAACATGGCGAAACAGATATAGCTCTGGATTGACCAAAAGGACATGAGTTCATGTAATCTTCCTGCCAATGATAAGAAGTGGATTTAGGATCCTCCAAGGAACTACATATATAGGCATTGTTTCCAACCGAATTATATTGAGGGCTTGTCCGCCCAATTTCCATTGAGAAATAAACACCATCAAAACGTCCATGATTCGAAGATGGATCAACATAGCGAGATAAAAAGACGTCTGAATATGCATCGATTGTTCCATAAACTTCAATGGGATTTCTGTTAGGAGGCTTCTCCGCCCATTTACTTCTTATGAATTCAGTTGATGAGATAAGAGAGTTACATTTCTTGGACACACTGCGAAATCTACACAAATATTCCACTGGCAAACACACCAGTATTTCTTCAATCAAATACTCAGGAAACACGGGAAATTCACGAGACTTGTGTAGGTCGTCTATTTTAATTAATGTTCAACCAACAACACAGGTAGAAAGAGATGATGAGTGTATGCAATATAAACAATTTTAATCATATACAGTGTCACGCCCTCTACATGTAGATATTCTACAACCCATTTTCAACACAACAACTATCACCACCTTCCAACACAACACTCTACACCGCCCTAGGATGATTTACTCATCGACCATTTCCAATGTAACACTTACCACTTCCTTCAACGCAACACACATCTTTGAATTGGTTAGATAAGGCTTAATCTTGCTTTCTCATACGACAATAAAATATTAGGGAAAGGACACATTTCTTGCATGTAGAAATATTCACACAAAACACAATCTATCTCTTATTTTCCTAGGCCCTTTTATGAGTGAGTCAAGCTTAGTATAACTTTGATACCATGTTGATTTTTCATATGAGATAATATTGTATATAAGATGATATACAATAGATGCTTTATTACAATGATGAATGTTTCATATATATAGAACATATGGTGATCATCCATGAAAGGATGCATCTCTTGGATAATAAATAACTACTTAGTTATTATATATATTTATACTAAAGTGACCTTCACAATAAACAAAAACTTTCACTTTTTATTTTTCACATTATAAAGACCGACCATAGTTACAAAATTCAACATCATGGACTGATAATCAAAAAGTTCGACAGAGAGTTGTAAAGAACAGAAAGTTGGAGACCTGCAAGCCCGTGTATCATAATCAAAAGAGCAGAAGTTTGAGATCTTCACCCACTACACATAGAACCAGAACAACACTGATCATTGTGAGTTCACGAAACCTCATATAATACAGTTACAAGAAAGACAATATCTAAAAAAAAGTACCAGAATGAAGCATAATATATGCATCAATATTTATAGCACATGAGCTTGGCCATTCTCTTCCACCTGTTCTATGAGTGACCTATGATAATATTCAAAATGAGTGTCATCCTTTATTTCCTCTGTCTGTCATGTCCTGAGAGCCAATTGAATACCTGTCTTAGAGAGTGCATTCGCTGCCACGTTTCTTTCCCTGTAGACATGACGAACACAGTGGTCATCGAAGGAGACCAACATAATAAAAACTTCTTCAAGAATGGGAAGCAATCTAATATTATGGCATCTTTGTGTTTCATTTGCCCAATTTATAACCCCCATAAAGTCCCTAAAGATTTGGATGGATCTTATTCCATTTCCCCCAGCAAAAATCAAGAGTAATTTGAGGGCCATCGATTTTGCATAGTTGTTGGTCCTCGGTTCCAAGCCTAGTTTAAGGTTGAATCGGGGAGAGTCTGTTACATGTAGGATGACACCTCCTCCACGATTTTTCCCATCGTTTTGTGATTCCCCATCAAAAAAGGCCCAAGTAAGTATTGTAATTAATAAAATTTTATATAATATTTAATCTTTAGAATTTATTTATTTCATAAAAAATGTTAATTTTCTAATTTTTTCTTAGGGTTTTGAATCTTAAAGTAGTAAAGGGATCTCTTATTTATTTTGAAAAGATTCAAAACTTTCTTACTCATTTAACATTAAATTCATCTTATTTTATTAATACAATTTTATTTTTTTTAATTGGTTAATTTTTTTTTAATTGCTTATTTATAATTTAGATTAATATATGTAGATTTTGAAAGATCATTTACTTAAAACAAATAAAAAAAAATCGCATTAGCAATAGATTTTTTTGCTCAATAATAAATAATATTAATATATAAATAAAAATAATTTGATTATAAGAAAAACAAAACAAATTTATTAATGAAGTACTTTGCACATATAGTTCTATTATATTTACCATGAATGAAAATTCAATTAAGATTAAAGTATCTTATGAACCCATTTCTTGAAAGATTACAAATGAAAATTTCCCCTTTGAAGTCAGCTATGTATATTTCCAAGGTTTAATATAATTTTCAATTATGTTTTGTTTTTGTTAACCTTCATGTAATCTACATCATCTATACAAATTGGACAAAAAAATAATTGTTTCCTTTTATCAAATGTAAATACATTTTGAAAATGCTCTATCTTAATAGAGTATAAACTCCTAGTTACAAGTACAATGCCAACATCATATGGAATAGAACTATTGACATCCTCAAATAAAATGTTCTGAAAGGACTTGCAGTTCAAACATATATGAACTTATAGAATTTTTCAATAGACATTCCAACATGTGAGTCAAAACCACATTAAAACCACTTAATGTATCAATGTATAATTTTTAAAGTTCAATATAAATTCATAAATAATGTATATTTCCCTACATACATCACTTGTCCACATTAAAACCATTTAGTCAAAACCACATTAAAACCACTTAATGTATCAATGTATAATTTTTAAAGTTCAATATAAATTCATAAATAATATATATTTCCCTACATACATCACTTGTCCACATTAAAACCATTTAATGTATAAACATGTAATTTCTAAAGTTTAATATAAATTTGTAAACAATATATATTTCACTACATACATCACTTGGCCTTGGATTATTTTCATGTCTTAGATTTGATTTGCACTATAATCAAGTTGCTTAGATAATACAAATTGTTCGATGGAGTGGCTCAAGTGGAACTTTCATAGCACTCATTTTATACATGCCACGATAGAGTGGCTCAAGTGGAACTTTCATAGCACTCATTTTATACATGCCATAGTACCATCATGCTCTCCCTTTCCATGTATACTATCAAAGAAACTTCAAATATGTCGAATATTTTCTATATTGTGAAGACAACACAATCAATAGAATGATTGCAATGATTTAAATTGATTAACACAAACATCTAACCATATCTAATGTTGTTTGAACTGAACCACATATACATTTGATGATTGATAAATCACATGGATATAATGATGGAAAAAAATGTGCATCGTGCATGTACGATCATCACGAATATATAAATGGTATTTTTTTTACAGGATGATTATTGTCATTACTTTCCATACCATCAAGATTG
>ML820889.1:11388-65242 GCA_009831015.1 Picea engelmannii
ATATACATTTGATGATTGATAAATCACATGGATATAATGATGGAAAAAAATGTGCATCGTGCATGTACGATCATCACGAATATATAAATGGTATTTTTTTTACAGGATGATTATTGTCATTACTTTCCATACCATCAAGATTGAGTTGTGCATGTCTATATAGAACATGGAAAAGTGTAGATACCTAGTCAAAATGATAATATTATCTATTATCTCTTTGTGTAAAACAAAAGTGCAACTCAATGAAAAATCAACCACGAGCAAAATTGTCCCTCATGGAAAAACTTCGCGATATTGTTTGAAATACAAGTGTTTCCACCTAGCTCTATGTGAATGGTTGGTGTATTTATAAATTTTATTTTTGAACTTCTTAATGACCTTTGTCACAAGGATTCTATCCTGTAGAAAATCGATATTTTTAGAAGGAACACCTAAAGATAATGTGGTTTTGAGATTGACATATATGTATCTCTTCCAATTGACAATTATATTAGTCAATGATGGATCATTGAGATCAATAG
Source organism: Picea engelmannii (assembly GCA_009831015.1). Classification (NCBI taxonomy): domain Eukaryota; kingdom Viridiplantae; phylum Streptophyta; class Pinopsida; order Pinales; family Pinaceae; genus Picea; species Picea engelmannii. The sequence goes on from ML820889.1 coordinate 11,910, forward strand.
AATAATTTATATGGAATAAATCCATATTATCACAATGATTGCATTTGTTCTTACCAACACATATTTTTTGGTAAAACACCTCATGAAACACTCTTTCACATAGAATCTCAAATATAAAAGCAAGAATTGTGGAAGGAGTAGGTTAATTTGTCAAATATTTTTTACCCAAGTCCAGGAAAGTCTCATGTAGTATAATTCAAATTCAACGTAATGGCCAAAACACAATTGATAGATAGTGATAGGTGTAATATACCATATCAGTTTAACGTTCACAAATGTCTTAATTGGGATATCAATATCATGATGACTCTCTTTGAAATTAGTGAATAATTCAACTTGAGTCATATCTAATAAATGTTTTGCATGTGGTTTGTTTTAGGGCATAGTCGAATCTATCGAATGGACCTAACAATCAACCAATTCAGACATGTAAGTCGGTTAACTACCTAGTCTAGTATGTAAGTTGGTCGATCACCCAATCGGGTCGACCGACCGGGGCAATTAGGAAGTTGTAATTCCCTTGTAACTAAATGTACAAGTATAAATATGTGGCTATGTAATAGAGAAAAGAAGTTGTTGTATCATAATATAAAGTGCATATTGTTGGTCTCCCCACTACTTTGTGTATTCTTCTATCTATGTATATATGTGTGCTTGTATATTAGTGCATTGTGTATATTGCTCTGTGTGAAGGATTGTTGGTAACATCTACATGCATCCTCCTAGATTACAATGTTGGTTCCGTTGTCGGTAGTTTTGAACTACGGCGTGTAAAATAATTCACACATAGATATTGAGCTTGGAAGAAATACACAAGTGGTGGGAGTGCAAGATTAATAACTATATAAAGAATTACATGAGGAGAAATCGACTTACTCTGGCCGAGGCATGAGCACAATTATTCACAAAAAATACAAGTGATTCCTTGAAGCTATTCTAGAAGCATTATTTAAGTACATCTATCGACCTTCTAATGCGTAAACTTACTCTGGATGAACAATTGATGGTAAAAATCACCAAAAGAGGTCGAACAAACCTGCACAAGTGGGTTGAGAGAATTGCTCAAGATTATATTGAAGAACAAGTAATTGAAGACAAAACATCAGATGACACAGTTAAGGACAAATTTTACATTGATATTCACGATGGTTTTCTTTGTACTATACCCTCTATGTTGCACAAATTCTTGTTATATAAAGGACTAAGGAATATTGTCCAATACCGACCTCTTTTCAACACACCACCACCAAATTTCGACCGGGAGATGAAACAAAGAGGCTGGGAAAATTTTCTATAATCCGAGTGCAAAGACACAAGTGAAACTTGGGATTTCTTCCTATGAAAATGAGCATGGAAAATTTGAATAACATCACTGAATTCAATTAAGATGGATCATCGATGGGGGGGTTGATGATCCATGATATGCCATAGTTAGATCCGACCACACCGAATAGAATAATTCCAAAAACGAGGAAGATAACCGAAAGAGGATATACACTAGAATAAAAGAGGAAGACTGCATTTTGAATGTTGATTCATAAATCCACACCCGAAATTTAGAAATTGAAGAAGGGAAAAATACAAAAGAGGAGAGAAGAAATGTGTAACGCGAGGGATCCCCAGAGTTCAAATAGAAATCAACCATAGGAATGACAGAGTTTGGAATTGTCCAACTATATTTTTCTATAGAGGAAACCTCAACGATTCTTGAGAGGAGTAAAAGTTTGCAGTTGGTAGAGGCAGGCAGTGGCACCCTTCAACTATTAGAAAGAGTATAAAGTATGGATGTTGACGAATCGAGACCTGTGATACATAAATTTCCAATTAAATATGCTAGTCTGCGTATAAGAGACTTCATCCATCAGAGTTGCATATAGACCCTCAATCTTCTAAGGTGTGGTATAGAACAAATGAAAATGGAAACATGTGTGATAGAATTTTAATTGAAATTCCAAAAATAAATCAAAGTCAAGAAGAGAATATTTTCCTCCATAATAAGAATCTCACGGACTCAACCCCCTTGTTGAATCTACTTATAGAAGAAGAAGAATCTAAATCAACAGATAATGAGGACGATCCAATGTGTCCCTTTGAAAGACAGTTCGTTGAATATGTAGACAAGAGTTTCCAAACGGATGCAATAACCCCAACAAGCGAAAAAGTAGAAATACTAACGAAGCATAGGCTTGTCTGAAGTTCAACAACTAATTGTGCCAGTCGAGTCGATCACCCAACAATTGACTCCACAAGTTGAAGTAGAACTGACTTCCCAATCGATTTCTCTGATAAATTGACAAACAAAAACTCCTCCTATCAATACAAGTTCAAAGCCTCCGAATAAATCCATGGTGGGTCTAAATCACATACCTATTTATGAGGGAGATGAGGATCCCAAATGACATCGGTTTGTTTGTGATAAATTTTGGGACCTTGTCGATGTTACAGATGAAGATAAACATATGGAACAATTTGGTGCAACACTATGAAATAGAGCACTCACTTGGTTCATGAATCTCACAGAAAATCAAAGACAATCGAAAGCATAAATTAAGATCATATTCCTTATGTCATTCAAGGCTTAGGACGTCAGACACCTAGCAGTGTAGAAGCTTAAAGAAATCAAACAAATACCAAGAAAAACAAGCATGAGTATGGAAAATATTTAAATATCTTATTAGTCAGATACCACATGTTATTGATGAAAATATTTTTGTTCAGTGGTACGTCGTAGGATTACTATAGAAAATTAGAGAATCACTAAGAATGTATAACATCTAGACATGGGAAGAAGCCTTGAAAAAGGCTCAACATATAGAAACAGATGATGACAAACCATCAATTTCATCGTCGATTTAAAGAAGATTAGAAGAAAAGCTAGAAATTTTACAACAATCTTTAAAGAACATGGCCATCAGGAGAAATGAACTCTGGTGCACCCTTTGTTCAAATGAAGGGAACACAAAAGACTATTGTAAATTTAATGATGCACTAGAAAGAGATACCAATTTCCGTCGAATCCAAGGTGAAAGTTACTACGACATTTGTCAATCTACGACAAATCACAACATTAGAGAATGCCCACACAACTTGAAAAATGCCATACCAAAGTGGTACCATATTTGCAAAGAAAATAGCCACTCATCACAAGAATGTCAATTGAATGGGTAGAATAAGTTGAATTTTCATACAATATATCACACATAGGAAACTGAACAAAACGAAGACCAAGGAGATGGAAACAAATATCAATATTTTGAATTACTGAAATATAAACTAGTGGAGGCACCCATATTGTGATTTCCTGACTAGTTAAGGAAATTTCATGTACACATTAATGCATCTAACATCGTTGTAAAATCAATATTATCACAACCATATGACGATATGATCGACCACCGATGTTGGAAAGTTGGTTTGGACAGTTGGTTGTCATTGATGTCAACCCTTGAAGAGGTCCAGAAATGTTGGACAATTGATTTACATTTGTATGATCGAGATTGATGGTGAGTCAGTTGGGTACATTTGATGTAGTCTACATGTAGCCCCAGAGGTGTGGTTATGGGACCCGAATTTGATTGAGAAATAAAGACATGAAGGACAATGTAATTGCAGGAAATACTATCATAGATGGATAGTACACGTCATGTTGTTTCCGATAATATTTGGTATGCCACGTGGTTCCTCACGGTTAGGGAGATATGGCCTTGTGAAGTTGGAAGTATCGAAGAATGGTCAAGAAGCCCTAGTTGGTTACAAGTCAATGAATGAAAGGGTAAAGTGGTTGCAACAAGAAATTTCTAGAATCCCTAAATTTAAGGGAAGAGGTTACCGAACAAAAGTATAAATAACCCTCAAGGAGTCATTCACAAATACACTCACACACTTACATTGAATATCTATCTTGTGAATGTTATGGTCTAGTATTGTGATCTTTTGGCTAGCTTGCGACGAAGAATTCTGAGGTACGAAAGCGAGAGAAGCAAAATATTTTTGGGATTGTAGAAGACAACGGGAAAATATGAGGAAACCCTAATTAGGGTCATCCCCATGGGTCAGACACTAAGTGTCCCACAAGACATCCCCGCGGGTTGCCTAGAGGTCATAACGCGAGGACCTGCATGATAGAGGGTCTTCGTCATGTGAGGACAATATAGAAGTGAGGAGGATGTTGGTTCCAAGTTGCTAAGGACAGTGGAAGAAGTTACAGGTCAATATTACAGAGTATCAGGTCAACCACATGATCAGAGGTAAGTCTTAAGGGTTACATGCTTGGTTATGGTATGTTACATGTTGATGATACATGATGGTATGGTACCTCTTGGTGATGTTATGGTACATTGATTAGAAGCACTATTTTCTATATTGGTATATGGTTTGGTTACATGTTATGGTGCATATTTGAGGCTTGTTGTATTGTGTTATGAGGTTGCATCTTGGTGATATTGAGGATCAAGCTTGAAGCATGTGTTTGTGAGATTTGGTATATGACTTGAGGCACATCATTGGATGCATGGTACATGTTGGTTGAGGTCTACTTGTTGAGATACATTGATTAGAAGCACTATTTTCTATATTGGTATCTGGTTTGGTTACATGTTATGGTGCATATTTGAGGCTTGTTGTATTGTGTTATGAGGTTGCATCTTGGTGATATTGAGGAGCATGCTTGAAGCATGTGTTTGTGAGCTTTGGTATATGACTTGAGGCACATCATTGGATGCATGGTACATGCTGGTTGAGGTCTACTTGTTGAGATACATTGTTGGTTTATTGGCTTGGTACATGGTATGATACATGTGTTGATGTACATGGTTGATGTGCATGGTTGGCACATGGTATGGTATAGGTGGTGATACAGGTATGGTGCATGGTTGATGCACTTATTATGGTACATGGTTGATGGTACAGGTTAAGGTATAGGTTGATGCATGGTTGATTCATGGTACATGTTGGTACTTGGTTAAGACACATATCTTATGATGGTATGTGGTGATCTTGGTACATGTTTGGTAGAACCATGTGTTGATGATGTTGAGCATATGGTTTGAGATGCGCTCTTGGTGATATTTTCATGAGTTACATGCGGATGGGAGTGGATCTGGTATTGTGGATGAGACAATGATTGGTTGGACATGTTGATGTCACAGTGGCGGGTTGGACATGTTGACGTGACAATGGCAGTGATAGTGACAGTGACAGTAATAGTGGCAGTGATTTTGGTAGTGATAGTTGGTCTACACTTATATTTTAGGGCGACAGGATGGGGCAAGGAAAGGGGGTTGTAGCCTCCTTCCTATTGGAGCCAAAGAATCAGGGAGTTGGAGCTTCCTTTAGGTTGGAGCCTAATAACTAGGTGGTTGTATCCACCTTCTGGTTGGAGCCAGAGAACCCAAGGGCTTGTAGCCTTCTTCTGGTTGGAGCCAGAGAATCCATGTCCAAAGAAACCAAAGACTGCAACCAAGAAGGAATTGAAGAAGAATAACAAAATAACAATGTATTTCATCATGGAAGGATTACCTGATTCAGTAAAAGACAAGGTGGGAAAATGTTTATGAGCTAAAGAACTTTGTGATAAGCTACATAATATCTATTCTTCTCCCATCACAGAATCAAATATTGCTAAGGAAGATGCAGGTACAAAACAAGAAGAAATATGCTCATCATGTCAGACAAATTTAGAAGAAGAAGAGTGCGAAGAGGCATAAGTCGATTATAGAGAAGAATTGCTCCATGCAATAGAATGTCTACAGAATGAAAAAAGGAAAAACAAGTCAGTCTAAGAATAACTAAAGAAGAAATAAGAATCTCATAAGTCAGGAGGATTGAAGAAACTCTCGAGGATCAAAAGCAGTGTTTGGAAGTCAAAATAGAAACACATAAGGAAGAAGCAGAAAAGAGAGAGAAGTTATTTACAGATCATCTTAAGGAAAGAATTGACAACTTAAATCAACTTAAAGTAGAATTTGGTCAAGAAGAGAGAAGACTTGAAAAATAAATCATCTCCCTGAAGATCCAACTTGAAGAAGCAAAATGAACAGAAGAAGTCATAAAGATTCAGATGATGAAGAAAGAAGAAGAGGTTGAGAAACTTGAAGAAGAAGTTGTCACATTGAGAGTTAAAATCATCAATCTCAAATAGAATGTTTAAAAGAGATAAACATCCACGCCATCCATAGAGAATGTTGAAGAGAAGCCCTCCATGTTGCTACAAAAGAAGAATGAAGAAAAGAGTAAGATTTATGTAGAAGTACTCAAAGGAAGGAATCATAGTCAGTAAGAATCAAAGAAGAATGAGTATAATAAAGATTCAGATTCAACAAGACCTACCATGTTCAGGAAGAAAATAAGCTTCAACCATAATGAAGGGATCCACATAAGAGAAGATCATGATTAGCCAAGGTAAGAATTCATAAGGACTACACCACAAAGAATATCATTCACTCCGAGGCATGTAAATTTATTTTATGGTCATTGCTTTTATTGTACTAAATTTGGACATAAGGTTGCAGATTACAAGGCTTATGGAAGAAATGTTCAAGAAATAAATGCTTATGTGGCCTGTTATCCCCCACTTTTAGGGATAACTAAGAGATTATGTCTCAAGGCCCACAGGTCCTAGACATGGAGTACCAAGAGCCAGATCGACTTGATCATGGCCCTAGAGGGCCCATCTTTTCTCCCTTTCAGCGCCTCTACTTTGTCAGCAGCAACAACAACATCCATCACCTTCGGCTTAGTCATGTATCAGAGATGGTTCTTGCTCCATGAGGTAATGAGTCCGGGTATCATGGTATGTTTCACTCTGATCCTTAGAACCTTTGAATATGTGCATTTGATTCCTTTGTTTCTAATAGGTGCTTGGATCTTATGCTTGTCCACTTGACCATGTCTGGGGGGAATGATAGGATGCCCTAGAAAGCTTGTGTCCATAGGTTTCGAGTTGCCACTGGGGGATTTCTGAAAATCCATTGTTCGTTCCTGTCATACATACCACTTTCCATCTTATTTCTCACTCACCCATCCCATTACATTGGTCTGGGCATAGGGTTAGTCAATCATTTAGGGGTTGTACCTTACCTTGTGGGAAGAATGGGCTAAAGGCATGGGGGGTAAAAGTAGCTGACAATAAAAGCCTAAGAATAAAACCTCGAGATGCTTCGCCTAGGGATCCCTGAGAAAGTAATAAAAATATTCTCAGCAAGAAACAAAGGGACCCATAAAAAAAAAAAATCAAGACCTAGTTGAGGGATAGGGGGTCTCATCACGAGCCAACCTATTAGGTCCATGGGTGCCTAATGGTATGACACTACTAGCAGCTGGTTTCCACGCCATGGTAGTGGCTCTTGGTTGCATGGCCAAGAGAAAGGGGGTCTCATCACTAGACAACCTTCTCAGTTCCGTGAAAGTGCTTGTGGGTAACATTGCCACCTCTGGTCACCAAGCCAGGGCAGTGTCCCTTGAATAACTTCTTGAGAGAAAAAAACAATAAAATATAAAAAACAATAAGACAAGACCTGGTTAGGGGATAGGGGGTCTCATCACGAGCCAACCTATTAGGTCCATGAGAATCTAGCGGTATGACACAACCGACATCTGGTCACCATGCCAGGGTAGTGGCTCTTGGTGGCATAGCCAAGAGAAAGGGGTTATCATCACGAGCCAGCCTTCTCATTTCTGTGAAATGCATGTGGATAACATTGCCACCACTGGTTACCAATCCATGGCAGTGTCCTTTGACTAGAATCTTGGAAGAAAAAGAATGAAGATAAAAGGCATGAATGGGCTTGGAAACATTGCATCCATGACAGGTGCAGCTCCACTCCACAGAGGCACCCACCGATAAGCCATCCCTGATATCACTGCACCTTTTGCCCAGACATCCCCATCCACCTCACCCACTTACATGACTTGGATTTAATCCTTTCCAGAAACATCCCTCTTCTAGTAGACACTAGCCCAATAGGACGTCCTGTCACTTCCTCCAAACTTGCATTGCAGACTTGTATAATATCTTTGAGCACTAGACTGGGGTAAAGGGGTTTTATGCACATGTTTAATAATATTGATGATGAGATGTGATTGAAATTGCTATGATCCCTGTGACTTATGAGCCCATGGAGGGCGTAGCTGTTGATGTGCAGGATTTATGCTCGATGGACAGGTACCGCATTGGACAGGTACACAAGGGGAGATGATTAGTTCGGACCTCCATGGGGCTGAAGAGCCCACCGGATGGATGTTGAGACCCTAGGAGGGGGCAGAGACAGGACAAAGGGGTTTGCACTGGAGAAGAGGAGGACATTCCACAGGGGCACCTCGACAAAGCCTTACATAGGGGGGTTGAGCCCTCTCCACAGGAACATTGGCCTTGGAAGGCCCATGATGTCTCCTAGGATGCCCATGATGTCACCCAACAATATGGATGTTTTGGGAGGCATCTATGGTAGTTTTGGCATGTGTGGCAGCTTGGAGAAGCCCAAGGAGGGCTAACGTTTTGCTCCAGAAGGCTGCATTTTCCCTAGAAAGGGATAACGTCACCCTATAAAGGGGATGATATCTCACTTTTTCTTGATTAGGGTTTAATTTTAAACATTTAATGTAAAACAATATGATTTTGGTATTTTGGCCTTGTCGGCCTTTTAATGACCTAAAATGTAATTTAGGTCATTGGTATGCTATATATTGAGGTTTTTTACCTTCATATTTTCATGATCTTTCACTCACTCATTAGTGAGGTCTAAAATTTGAGCCCTTCTTAGGGTTATTGGCTGAAATTGTGAGGCACACTTGTTGAAGGAAGACTTTTATTGGCATTTTTGGCATTTATCTTGGTGGAAGGTGTTACAACTAGGGTTTTTCTACATGATTTCTTGGTTTATGTAAGTGAATTTGATCCAAGTGGATATCGGTGGCCACCCACATTTTCCAGCTGGCTCAAAACAACTTTCTAGCAATTTTGATAATTTACTATTTTTAGCAGTTTTTCGGGTCCTGAACTTCCGGAGCTATTTTGAGGCCATAAACGACGTTTTTCGGGGTATGTTGTATTTGCAAAATTTTATAGATCAGATAGATATTTCCAATGGGCTATCATACGCCTAAAATGAAGATCGTATGCAAAAGTTACGACCCTGGGAAGTTGATGTACTGACTTACCCAAACGGGGCCCACATGACTTTTGGCACTTCATCTCCTAGGGTTAGGTTTTTGGATGTTTAGGGTTTTTGAAACTCCTTTTTATGGTAAAAATGCCTTGAGAGCCTCATTGTAGTCATATTCTTGCGAATGAGTGCAGCCGTCACATCTCTTCTCAAAGATAAGCCGCCACCATTCCAGCAAGCTTGTTTTCTACTGCATTTTACAGTTTCAACTTATTTCCTTATTGAATAGAAAACCAATTTTACTGTATCTTTGTTATTCTGTGTTAAGCATCTGGTAATAATCTGTAGTCATTTCGTTCTGATCATAAAATCCGAATCAAAATTTCTGCAAACACTTCTTAATTGAATGGTTTTAGTTCTATTTACTTGCATATGTTATTATAATTTGTTGAATCAAACCCTAGGTGACAAGCACTGGTTAATATCCTTGTCTCATGTCCCCACTAAGATTTTAATCCATTTGATTTGCATGAAGAAGGTAGAGCCTTGCCATAGCAACACTCTATTATTTTCTTCTAGCCTAGTTGTTTTGTCCTTATTGAGCTAAGAAGGATAAAAATGCACCAAGGCCTAGGGTTTCTACACCTGGTGAGCTTTTTTTACCTAGGGTTTGTCTAGTGAAGCCTTGCTTTAGAAACACATCACTTACAAACTCTCTTGTCTTAGATCAATCATTATTCAAGTTAGTCATTTTTGTTGCCATTGGGCTAAAGAAGGAGGAGAGAGCATTGAGGCCTAGGGTTTCTACACCAAAGTGAGCCTCTCTCCCCTAGGGTTCCATTGTTGAGGCCTTGCTATAGAAACACCTCAACATTTAACCCTCTTGTCTTTAGTTTCATCTTTATCACTCAGTCCTTCAGCCTTTGCATCCTCTTTTGACTCCATTTTCCCTAGTAGTGCACTGATCTAAGACCTATTGCATTGAGTAACTTGATCACAAGCAAACTTCCAATACTTTGAAAAACCCTAACTCTTACTAACCCTATCCTAAACTAATCCCACTAACCCTATTGCTGTTGTCACCTTCTTGTGATATAAATACCTTGGTGCATCATTCGTTTTACCTTTTAAAGAAATTGAATGATTGGTTAAGACATTGTTTCTAAAGTGTTGATATTGTTACATTGATTGCCATTAGCATCTATTGTGAAGTAATACTGTAATCATTTCTATTGTATAAACATTGATTTACTTCGTCAATATTATTGCTCAATTGCTTATTATCAGAAAGTCATTGATTATGTGAAGTACTAACCAGCAAGCAAGCTTGCACATGTAGTTTCATTGTTGTTTTGTCTCGGGCAGGTACTCTTATTGGTTACTACTTCTGCTTATCTTTCATCTTTATTGGCTATAAGACGAAATTTTTTCTCAATGGTGACTTGTGAGGGGGAAATTATCACTTAGCCTTACTAAATCTTTGCCTTCTCAAAACCCCAGGTCATCGGGGACGTCTCCCCTGGGCCTTACCTCCCTAAACAGAAAGAACCTTCCCATTGAGGTGACAATGGTGGGATTGGTTCAGTTACGCCAGTTTGACATCCTTTCATCTGTCTTTTACCCTAACTACAAACTGTGAGATAACATGGCCCCACATCACATTGAATGTTACAAATGCCACAACTATGGACACATAGCTCATGATTGTTGAAGCATTATCGACACTTCCATGAAAGAGAAAACTGATATTAGATATAAGAAAGCATGGAAAAAAAACAAGAAGAAAAGGTGAATAAAGACAAGGTCCGAGGTATGAGATGAGGAAAAATCTACAGGTAAAAAGGAAATTCTCAGATACAAGAAGGTTTGGAGAAGAAATGAAAAACCAGAAGAACAAGTGGATAAAGAATAGGTCCCAAAGATCATAGGAATTGTAGTGCGAGATCAATCCACAGGCAGAAAGGAAGAAGTCAAAGTTCAGAGAGATGAAGAGTCTACATATGAAGAGGAAGATTACTCTGCATCAGAGCGGGTATTTTTTTGAGCCATCTGGCTTGGAGACTCCTAATAAATATGTATGTTGAACAAAGGTAGTCCATGTAGTAGACACTACATATCAGAGAACCATCTTTCGATCAATATGAAGTGTTTACAGAGATAGATTCAGAGCAATCAGATAACATAAGTACATAGTGACATATTGTTTGGTTGAGAAGTAGTGTTCCAACACAATTGTAGCAATTTCAAGAGAAGTATTCAGAATAGTACAATGACAAATGGGTAAGCATTGTGGAAAGTTGAGTAGCAAAATTATGGATAGTGTGTGTTACATGGATAGAGATGGATTCATGAGATGCTTAGCAGGTACAAAAAGCATGGATCAGAGAAGATGCATAGCAGTGTATTTACAATTGGAATCAGTGGAATCGGTTGGTCATAGAAAGGAAAGCAATGAAAGTCACAACAGAACATGGAAAGAGAAACTTCCAGCAAAAGATATATCATCATAAGGACATTGTTGAACAATATGGTCAAGTAAATGTGACAAGTAAATAAAGAAATCAAATTTTGAATGCTCTTTATATATGTCAGTGAATTTCAAGAGGAAGTACCAATGGAAAATAAGCAGTACTGGAAGAGAGGAAAGGAAACATTTCACAGGTAGCTCTACATCTTGAAGAGAAGGAAAATCATCAAAGAGAGATCCATAAATGAATATCAGTAGCATGTAGATAGGGGGAGACATACCCACACGGGGAGTTATTCTTTTGCCTATGATTGGTTAAAGCAGGTACAATATCCGGAGGAGACATATCGACAAGGGAAGTTAACCTTTGGTCAAGAATGAAGAGAAAGAATATATGCATGATGGCAGGGGGAGTAGCCCCAAGGAGAGATACCCTTTGCCATTGATGTCAAATGGGGAGAGTAAGAAACATTGATGAGGAGCGATGGTCACAGGGGGAGAATGAGTGTTGGAGCATCAATGTTTCCATCAATGCTGGTGTTGCCATCAATGCCAAAGGGAGAGATTGTTGGACAGTTGGTTTGGACAATTGGTTGTCATTGATGTCAAACCTTAGATATTGATGGCAACCCTTATAGATTGATGTCAACCCTTGGAGATTAATGTCAACCCTTTGATGTCAACCGTTGGAAAGCAAAGAGATGTATTCCAAGTTAGAAGATGAAATATTCTTCCTTTCACCAACACCGACTTGTTCAGTAGGACACACCTTCACCTTCATCCTATCTTATCCTCCTCTAGCTCGAATCCTTCTTGATGTGCCCATCAGTTAGTCTCCTAACATTTTCAGTGACTAAGATTTCCATGCCTAGATTGATAACTGATAGTTGATATTTATCGCATTTGTATCCTGATCCGCTTCATGATCACAATCACAATCACAATCAAACTTGTCCTTGTCGCTAGTATATTTAATCACGCATGTTGTAATAGCTTGTTTACTTTGTGTTTCTTGATTCTATGGTTAAACTGTGATTGTGAAAGTGTCATCTAGCATCATATAGGCTAACCATTGCACCTATTGGTCTTGTGCTGGCCCTGTAATTTATCTTGAAGGAAAATTGGTCACATCGGCTCCTAAACAGTAGTAAGCGCTCTAAATGTCAGTTGGTTCTTTTTCCGAATTTATAATTCTATGCTACTGAAACATTACCACATCGTCAACGGATGAATTAAGAGCCTATACATCACAGATGACACGAGAACTTACAGAATCAATATTGGATTAAGCAGTAGCAAAAGTGGGATCCGAACTTTCATTAAAAAAATGTCCTTGAGCGTAATTTTTAGGCACTCTTCGAAGTGAGTTTTTCAGTGCCGAAATAAACTAGCTGTATGATACTCTCCATTGAAATTCCAACACAACTCATAGAATCAAAATTTGGTTCTTGGAAGTGTCAAAACTATCGTCAAGGGGTTTATCACATAAACCAACCTCGTTAGTCATTACACCAATGGGATGATTAAATGAGACAGTTAGTTAGCTCTCTGGAGATGCCTCTCCACACTCTTCACGGTGCAACAAACGACACTCAAATCTAACATCATATGAGCAAATTGCGAGTATTCAAAATTTCTTCCATTGACGTTAACATAAGGTTTAAATGGATTGGTCGATATACTTTCTCCGCTCCCATTGCAAAAAAATATTTTGGTAAAGTGTCATTTTAGCCAAAGGATTTCAAGGTATGACAATTTCTCATTTAAATGATTCTTAATTTTAATCTAGTTCTAAATAGGGATCATTTAATATAAAATTGATTTATCATATGGTTAAGTGTTCACCCTCATGAATATATACTTGTATAGAATCGAACATGATGATATATTAAGGATATGCACTCTGGAACATGAAAGAGAAGGCATAGTGGATGAAGCTCACGTTGGCCCCATAGGAAGTCATTATCAAGCTAACACAACAACATGGGAGATTCTTTAGGCAGTCCTTTGGTGGCCAAACTTACATAAGTATTGTCGAACAAAAGTAAACCAATGCAACATTTGTCTACAGATGGGTCGAACCCTATGGAAAAATGAGATTCCTTTACACTTGGTAAACCCTAGTTTAATGTTTGAAATTTGGGAAATCGACTTTATCAACCCATTTCCAAAGAGAGATAAAAGAATAGGAGAAAAATACATCATCATAGCAATCAAGTATTTAACAAAATGGGATGAGGCAAAACCTGTCGAATCATGTACAAAAGAAACTGCAGATAAATTCATATATGAAAATATAGTGACAAGATTCGAATACCCCTTAACCATAATCAATGATTAGGGAACTCACTTTGTTAATCAGACAATCCAAATCCACTTGAAGAAATTCATGATTGACCATAGGAAGACATCGGCCTACCATCTCCAAGATAATGGTGTTGTCAAATCCTTTAATAAGACCCTTCATAAAGGACTTACAAAAATCTATGGAATCGACAAAGATGATTGGGATGATAAGGTCCTTGCAGTACTTTGGGCTTATAGGACCATGTATAAAATGTCGATTGGTCAGACACCCTTCAAGCTTGTATATGGCCAGAAGCTATAGTTCCACTACATTTCTAGACCAATGCATCCATGGTATCATCTGTTCTCAGATACAACTTAGACAGATCCAAAAATCAATTCCTTCACCAATTACACCAACTAAAAGAAGAAATGATTATTACCCTTCATCACCAAGAAGCGCAAAAATGACAGCAAAAAGCATGGAATGACCGACATCTGGAAATAAAAGACATGAAAATGGGAGATTTGGTGCTAATGTATGATAGTCATGTCAAAGGAAAACATCAAAATATTGAAACCTCCTAGTTGGGACCATACATTGTTGAAGACATTCAATCGACTAGCGCAGTACAATTAAGAACATTGCAAGGGGACCCATTTCAAAAAGTGGTCAATGGGGTTCGTCTCAAAAAGTATAATACATAACAACCATGGTGCATGTTGGTCAAAACCTTTTTGGAGGCGCCATCAGGCATCAACTAGGTTGAAAACCACTTGTGGTAGCCTAAGTCGATTAATAAAAACTTGTTGAGGAAAAAAAAAGAAAGAGAATAAAACAAATAAGAAAATAAAACAAAAAAGTATATCAAAATAAAACAAAAAAAAAAATCAAAATCTCAAATAAAGAAGTCGGTTATGAAGAGTTAGGTATGGAACTGTCAAACGATAGGGAACTACTTAACAAAGCATCACCGACCATGAATCAACAATAATAATAATTTCATAGCTAATTCATCAAAGGAAAAATGAAGAAAGACCAATTATATTGGACAACACGTCGACCATACTAGGAGGATAAGAAGAATTTAACATAAATTACAACTCTAAAACATGATATTCGCCAATTCTTGAAAAAGCGAGCAAGAGAATCAAGCGAGCATGAACCCTATAATTCAAGGGAGCGTGAACTCTATAAATCGAGTGTGACCCTTATCAATCAAGTCATCTTGAGTATAAAATCAACAAATACAATAAAACCAATTAACATAAAACATTCGACCATGGGATCGACAAGAAAAAAGAATCTGACCTGGTCAGTTAGTTTGACCAGAGATTTCTTATAGGTTTTATTATGTTTTTACAAGCATTTCAATTTGCAATCTGAGTTTTTAACAATGGATTTAGCTTAGTTTAATTTATGAGATCTCAGTTCTAGATTTGAATAGATCATACTTCCTCTAGATTTTCTTCCTATTCAAATCTAGAACTGAGATCTCATAAATTAAACTAAGCTAAATCCATTGTTAAAAACTCAGATTGCAAATTGAAATGCTTGTAAAAACATAATAAAAAACCTACTTCTATCTTAGCGTACTACAACAAGATTGAGAAGCAAAATAGATTCAGGAAAGCATGACTAAACTGAGGATTAAATTAACAAAACTCACAACTATTAATCCATCGAAACTTGTAAAAGAAACTCTGTACTCTGTGTTAACTAATACTTTGTTCTAACTACTCTGTTTTAACCTGCAGAAATTCAATTTAACATTTTAACACACAATCTATGTTAGTAGCTTGCAATCCATTCACTAACAAATAAAATACACAACATAATAGCAACTATCTCCTACAAGCAACTTGCAAAAAGGGAATGAAACAATTAAATGATGAACAACAAACACACAATATTTAAAATGATAAAACACATGTAATAGGAAATGAAATAAATGATAACTACACAACTGAAAGATGCAATCTATCTATCTAAGTATTCACCCAGACCACTGGTGGGCCCCCTAGCAGGTCATGGCTACTTCTCAACAACAAATTGCGAGCTAAATCAACATGGTTCTGGCATTAAATTAACAAATGCAGTCTAGCACAAGTTTGTAGAAATGTCTGAGTTACACAGTGATAATGGATTTTATCAATTCTTCACATATGGTCTCACTACTACTGTGGTATTTATAATGATTACAATTTGAGAGGTCGACCACTGGAAGGGTCGACCTCCTCTAAAAATGGTAAATTCCATTAAATGCGTGCTAACAACCTTTAGCTTCTAGAAACTGAACGAGCCACTGAACGATTAGCATAACTGCTTAATCCGAGATGTTAAGAGCTCAGTAGCTGGAGGCAATGAGGGGGAACAAAACCCAGGTCATCGATTCTCCCAGCACAAGTCGCCAATATAACAACCTCCAACTCGCCTACGCTCCAAGTGCTGGATGCAGTGCCAGATGAAGTACCATATTAGGTGCTGGATGGAGTACCATATGGAAATTTGCATTGCGAATTCATCTTGTGACACATAGATCACGCATTAGATTCTTTTAAACATTAAATCAAAACGAATTTAACTAAAAACCATTGCAAAACATCAATTGCAAATACCTGTTGTAGATCCATGATGAATTGATACAAAATCCTTTGAAAGCATCTTCAAAATGGTTATTAATACATATAATACCGGTACAAAAAGGATTTAATCATCATCATAAAACAACCATATCACGAGCCCAACACTCCTCATATGGATAGCCATGAGCCAAATAATCCTAGTTGGAGAATCCATCTTCACAAGAAAAAGAAAATTGAAAATTGAAAATTTCCAAATACTTGCTCTAGGTGCAGTAGGTTCATTGGATTCCCTTCGAGTTGAAAAGATGTTCAAAAAATGGGTCTAGAATATTAATAATGCCTCCCACAGATGGAGGGTTGAGCAGGTATTTCATCAAGAACTACCTCGGCCATGCCATATTAAACTCTGCATCAATATAACCAAAGTATGTTGTGGAGTTGAGTCAGCTCCGACTTCAAAAGACTTAGCTTACTAGTTGACATGACTACATATTTTCGAAGAGTTAGAAAGGAAGACAAACACTGAGTTTTCAATTCCCCTAGAATTTCTAGAAGAAGACCCATCCATTATAATACCTCTTATAGATGCAAAGCTGGAAGAAGAAAAGGAGGTTGAGCTCCACACCTTACCATTTGTGGACAATATAGAGAATAACATGGGGTCCCCTTTGAAGAAAACTCCAACAAAAAGAAAACAAATAGAAATAGTTGCTCCTGCAAAATATAAACAACTAGTCGAGTCAGCTTCCCAACCAATCGACATTGATTGGAAAGGAATCTTCAAATTCAATCAGTTGATCAATTGTGATGACCTAGCCATCAAACAAAGCTTTGATAAAATATCCAAGAGGATCCTTGAACAAGTCAAGAAAAAGGGCAAAGCAAATCGACAGGAGGCAACCATGACTCGACAAATATTGAAATCAAGTGTCGTCCCTACATATAATGAAGTAGTGACTTATATAAAGGAAAGTTGTGTTAAAGACACAAAATCTAAGGCATTTCTCAAGAAACATGTGGAAACAAGGAGACAAAAGAAGCACATGTTGGAGGAATAACGAGAGACAAGCACTGGTCGAACTCATCCTCCTGGACCTAATCGACCAAAATAGACTCACACAGTTCATCCCATTGACCTTGTTCCTTACTGGTTGATCTAACCAAGATTATAGAAGAGAAAGGGCTAGTGGAAGACCCCCCAACATAACAATGTAGAAAAAGGAAGGATATCATTGAAGTCTCTTTTCAAGAAATAGTGTCATACTAGACCAATGAAGAAAAGGTTGATCATTAGACTGAAGTAGTCGAGCCAAACCTCCCCGACATGGAAGAGTAGGAATAGGTGCATCAAGAAGGCCAGGGAGACAAATATCAACATGACATTGAACATAATGAGAAAGCACCCAAGATGATACAAACATATGAAAACATAGTCATGTACCTGAGCATTCGGTCCAATATACAAAGATATTATAACTAGGATCATCTGAGCCAATTGTTCCTCCATAGATCGACCAAGTGGAAACAAAGCAATATAAAAATCAACAAACAGAGCATGACTAACAAAAATATGTTGATGCACAAGATACAACATAGCATTCTAGTGTGCAAGACAAGGGTAAAATCACAACTGAACAAGGGCCAATGGATAAGTTGACTCCCCTCCTAGAGAAGTCAACTGGAAAACAACCACCTGCATAATATCTTGAGAAGACTCATGAAATAGTCTCGAGACGAATATGGACAGGAATCCTGAGAAACGTTCTAAAAGGACACTTGAAAAGACTAATGATCCACTACAACAACCATCAAAGTCAAAGGGAAAGAACAAAAAGAAGAAGAAGATGGTCCACCAAAAACTAACTACAACGCTCATTACAACCTTCATAGTTGTCAAGCCTAAACCCACAACAAAGATGATATTTGATCCCATGTTGGCATTCAACACTCAAATATTTGACCTATTTAATGAAGTCATGAAAGAGTCAGTATCTAGATAGAAGTGCATAATGAAGGATCGGGATAAGCTAACAACGATAAAATATGAGGAGTAGGACACAAGGAAAAGCTGCATCGACCCGACGAAAGAGAAATTAGACTTGGATCCACCAAGTGATGAAGTCGGTCGACTCAACTCCTTTAAGAAATTGGTCGAGAATTTAGTCGAGTTGAACCTGCAAGGGAAACAATAAATTAGACAATTGAGGGAGGTGAACATGAAGATGAAGAAGGAGCATGCCCAAATGATTGAATCTGACCAACAACTGATTATTTATTAGACTTCAATCATCCTTCAGTCGGAGTATGAAAATTTTAAGGAAATTTTATGGAGCTTAGATGGGGTGGTTGATCAAGCCGCCACATTAAACACTGTAGTAAGTAATTAACCTACTTACTTTGCCTCGACCTTCAACAAGATGCAAGCTCATAGAAGTGTGATGGAATATTTGACAAAGAAGAAGAACACCCAAGTCTATAATTAGGATAACTCTAGCTATGCAGATCAATAAAGAAAATGAGCTCGAAGTACAACTTACCTAGAAAGAGCGGGAGTGGTTTAGAGAGGGTAAGAAAGCACAGTTAGAAACTAAGAATATTGTGGAACACCTTGATCAGGTCATTAAAGTTATATAACAGGACGAGGATAATTTCAACCCTAAATTGAACACAACGAAAAATGCTTCCATCATCGACAAGTTGGGCTACCTTACACAAATGAAATCACTCAAATTTTAGGCACAATATTCAATTCATGATTGGCACACATTTTCCCAATATCTACATATACTGGCTCCTCATATATACCAAACTTCTTTTGAGCACTTTCCAAAACAACCAACACAACTACATTGGTTGGCTCTTGCCTCTCCTTATCAACAAAGATTCCAATTTTTCAGCCAAAGTGTATCCAAATCAAACTTTTTCAACTGCCAACCATCATTCATCAACTACTACAATTGAAGTGGAAGGAGAAGATGATTCTTGACTGAACAAAGGGGTTAACATTTTGGACCCTCAAGTACACCTTTATACTTGGCTAAACACCATACCAGAAGAACCATCCATCAAACCAGAGAAAATAGATGAGAAGACACATCCAACAACATCAACAACAAAAGCCCCATAAATTCCACAAGTAGCCACAAAAGATCCAACAAAGTCATTGCTCCAATTAATTCTTTTTCTTATTCAAATTTTTTGTCATCTCATTCTATGAAAGGTTTGTAAATGTAAAAGTCACAATCTCATTATTGCTTGAGACAAGCAAGGATTTGAGGTGGGGGGAGATGTTGTAGGGGCTAGTCGACTATGTAAGTTGGTCGATCACCCAATCGGGTCGACCTACCGAGGCAGTTAGGAAGTTGTAACTTCCTTGTAACTAAATGTACAAGTATAAATATGTGGCTATGCAAAAAAGAAAAGCGGTTGTTGCATCATAATATAAAGTTCATAATGTTGGTTTTCACACTACTTTGTGTATTCTTCTGTCTATGTCTATGTGTGTGCTTGTATATTAGTGCAATGTGTATATTTCTCTATGTGAAGGACTACTGGTAACATCTACATACATTTCCATAGATTACAACAGAGTTCATAGTCACATCGAAGTGTAGAACATCGTCACTAAAATGAAATTACAAGTTGATTCCTCAAATTTTTTCCACTTTGAAATCATTGAGATAAATGAAAAATAATATAATTATCTAATATGGATCATACCTCCCTATTTAGGGAGGCTTTTGGTCCCCAAAAAATTTACTGAATGAGGTGAGGAAATTTTTTCTCTACCTTCTCCCTAGAGTGCCAATTTTTTTTGAATGAAAGTTGTCCTTTCAACCCAATCTTCCAAAGGTCATGTTGCCTTTGTCTTTTAGTTTAGGATCACTTCTACAAAAATGTGTCCTTTGTTAACTTTGCCTGAGCATCTGGTGCTAAATCCTCTATGGAAGGTAGGACATGTTCTTCCTCCCAAGCCAACATTGAAGGCTCATAGAGTATGAGATTCTCCACATTCACCACTGAGTAAATGCACATGTATGGGCTTAGATTGAGTTTGTAAGCATTATCTCCTACCTTTTCTAATACCTCATGTTATGTCCTATCCTAGGTATAACTAAGGAGATTATGTCTCGAGGCCCATAGGTCCTACACAAGGAGTATCGAGAGCCATATTGACTTGAGCTTGGCCCTGGAGAGGACCAGAGGGTAAAAGTAGTTGGTAAAAGTTAAAACCCAAGATCAAACCTTGATATGCTCCACCCAGGGGTCCCCGAGAAATCAATGAAAGGCTTCTCATAAAGAAAAATGGGGGACCCATAAAATAAAATAAAACTCAGGACCTAGTAGGTGGATAGGGGGTCTCATCATGAGCCAACCTATTAGGTCCATGGGCATGTAGCGGTATGACATTACTATTCATCTGGTCACCACGCTAGGGTAGTGGCTCTTGGTGGCATAGCCAAGAGAAAGGGGGTCTCATCACGATCCAACCTTCTCATATCCGTGAAATGCTTGTGGGTAACGCTATCACCACTAGTCACCGAGCCACGACAGTGTCCTCTAGCTATTATCTTGAAAGAAAAAGAAATGAGCCAAAGAGTAAAAATGCATTGAATGGGATAAGAAACAATTGCATCCATGACAAGGTGCATCTCACCCTCTTTAGAGGCACCCACAGGTAAGACCTACATTTCCCTGTTATCACTGCACCCCTTTCCCTAACATACCCACACCATCTCATGCATTTTCATGACCTATATTTGTCTTCACCTGGAAACACCCCACACATAAGGAGAATTAGCCCAATAGGACATCCTGAGACCTTCTCCAAACTTGGCTTGTTAAATAACATAACGTCTTTGAGCACTTGTCTGGGAAAAGGGGAATTTAATGCACATGTTTGGGTAACTTGATTATTGGATGTGATTGACATTGCTATGATCCCTGTGACTTATGAGCCCATGGAGGGCATACTTTTTTTTGTTGCAGGACCATGCCTGACGGGCAGGTACATGTGGGGAGATGATTAGCTCAGACCTCCATAGGGATAAAATACCACTAGATGGATGTTGAGACCCTAGCCAAGGGAAAAAGGATACCAGAGGCTTGCACCAAAGAAAAGGGAGGACGTTCCACTAGAGGCACTTTGGCAGGCCTGGATCCAGGGGGGTCTTGCCTTCCTACCATGACATTGGTCTTTGAAGGCCCCTGACGTCATCATTCAGATCCTTGACGTCATCGAGTTGGGGTTTTAGGTATGAGGACGAATTTGGTTGGCACGTGTGGCAGTTCATGAGGGGTTTTGTGCCCCAACATTTCACTTTGGAGGCCTAGCGTTCCAAGAAGGGGCCCAACATCACCCTAGGAGGGGCATGACGTCACCCTAAAAAGATGAAATTAGGATTTTTAATGTCAATTTTATGTAAAACTGGATTTTTGATGTAAACTGCCCATGTCGGCCTTTTTTGACCTAAAATGTAATTAAAGGTCATTTGTATTGTATAAATAAGTGAAAGATCTCTTATATTTTTCATCATATTTCACTCACACAAGTGTGAGGTCTGAAATTCAACCTCTTTTAAGGCTTATTGGCTGAAGTAAGTGGTGTGCAACTCTTGGGGGGAGCTTTTATTGATGTATTTTTGCATTTTCATGGTGGAAAGTCTTCAACTAGGGTTTGTGACTAGATTATTTTTGGTGAAGCAAGTAGAAATGTGGAATCCTTCTTTTTTTTGAATGGTTATGGTATATTTTACTTGTTCATTTATAAGATTATGAAATTGCTATTGTGAAACCATAAGAGAAAGCACATGTTATTGTCCTTCTCCGAATAACTCTTCACCTACTTGATTTTGCTAGAAGACACCTCCCTTGAAGGATATACTAGAGCCCTACCTTAGTAGCACTCTAGTACTATTTCTTCATTAAGCTTTCATATTTTATTTCAAGCTTGACCTAAAGAAGAAGGAAAATCGCTAGGGCCTAGGGTTACCTACTTCCTAGCAATTTTTTCCTTCTAGGGTTTTGGATGATTGAGGCCTTAGGTTACTAACACCTCAACCATCCTCCCTCTTCTCTTTAGCTCACCCATTATCATTTGTTTCCCCTAGGAATTTCCACTGCAATAGTGACTCCATTTACCCTAAAGGCACTAGTTCATACCTTACAAAGTGATTGATTGACTAAAACAACCTTTAAACCAACTACTTCAAGATCTTTGCTAACCATTTCTAACCTTAGATTGGAATAACCTACTAACTATCTTGATGTTGTTGAAAAATATTGCTACAACCATCTATAACAATAGCAACATCACCTTAAAAGCAAGTTTTAAAGATGATTTTACATTGCCTTCATTGCTTCCGAGAATACTAGCACTTTGCCAATTTTAGGTTATCATTTTTGGTCATTATTGAATCTTTATTGAGGCATAATTGCGAAGCTATTACTATATATACATTGTTGTTATAAATATTTATGTTGCTTCATCTTTTATATCAGCTAATTCTTTTATTCAAAGTCTATGGTTTTATGAAGCACTAACATCTTGATACTTGCAAATAATACTTTTTTTGTTGTCTTGTTTTGGGAAGGTACACTTAAGTAATACTTTGCTTTATATTATTAAAACCCTTGGGACTTTCTGATCATAGTGACCTGTGAGAGGGGTGGGAATTTATTGATACTCTTACCTTAGCTTTCTCAAACCCCCAGGTCATCGGGGATGTCTCCCCTGGGGTACTACCCCTAAAGAGAAAGAGGTGTCTTGTTTAGGTGACAATGATAGGACAACCTCCTGTTACACCAATTTAGTGATCACTTGCCTTTCACTTTGGACAAGTACAGATTGTGCGATAACATTTTGGCACCATTGTCGGGGGAAAATGAGTCAATATTCCTCAACAACACTTTTTCAGTAAGACTTTATCCAAAGCCTTTACTTCACAAATCTTACCTGGCGATTCCACTGAGGGTGATTCTGTCTTTTCTCTTTGATGATCCCTAGAAGGATTATCTGGCAACTCCACTGATGGAAAATCCAACCATGGTTTCTCAATGGGACCCAGGAAATTTCAAACCCTTAGACATGAGTAAAATCCTGGGATACCCTTGACAAATTCCCTCAGGGTATGAAAAATGACTCCCTAGATTCACTGGTAGTGATGGGGTTAGAGCCGACAATCACATGGATGATTTTTGGGATTTCTTTCAACTCCACCCTATCGGTAATGATGCTGAAGATTTGGAAATGAAACTTTTCTTCTCCACTCTTCATGGCAATTCTAGGAAATGGTATGATGATATCCTTGATGCTAGCATCACGTCTATGGAACAATTAGAAGAAACCATTCTCAAAAGATGGGGTATTAAATTGAAATATATCCAAATGCTACTAAAATTACTCGAGTATATAAAACAAACTGACAATGAGACTATTAGGGAAATCCAGGATAGGTTTGAGAACTTACTATATCAGATTCCTAAAAGCCATCATCTTGGAGACAAGTACCTCATTTATCTCTATACCAATGCACTCTTAGTTCATTTAGGGTCCCTCCTTGATAAAAAGGGGCAAAAAACAATCAATGATGCCTATTACATGGCCACACAAATAGAGGAGAATATCTCTTTGTCCAAGAAAAAACATGTTTTTTTCTAGAAACCAAAGTTTATGACCCCAAAGGTACCCCAGATACCCTTAGTTTGGAGAGATTAATTTCCCTTGATATATTTGAAATAAGTGAACAAGTCATCAACCAACAAGAGGTTTAGGAGAAGGATCTAAATGAGGTTTTCCAATCCCATGAGGAAGAGCAAGAAATTACTCATTCTTCTGCCAAGGATAATGAAGACATAGTTGAAGAGCGAGAGCCCGAGGAAATCAAACACAATGATGAAGTGTTGATGTGTGATCCTCCCTCTTATGAAGACATCGAAGAGCCTATTCATCCCGCACAAGAAGAAGAGGATGAGGTTAGTCACTTTCCTTTTCAGGATTTTGATGATACCTTATTCTATGATTCAGAGGGGGAGTAAGAAAGGGAATCCTTGGATGAGACACATCCTCCTTATTATGAAGTTGAAGATGTAGAGACAAGTCACGAGGACGAAAAAATGATGCATGCTCTTCCATTTGATGAAGTTATCCGAGTCCTCAAAGCTCCTGCACAAGAAGAAGTAAACATGGTAAGTAATTTTCCTTTCCAAGAGTCCGATGATGCTTTATTTTATGATTTGGAAAGTGAAGAAGTGTTAGAGGAGCCCTTGGATGTTTTAAGACCTTCATGTTATGATAAAGATGATGACTTTGTTGATAATATTGATGAATTCATACATGTCGTACAGTGTAAATGGGATGTGATTGGATATGATGGGGATCCCATTTACAACATTGAGGGTCATTTCCAAAAGTTGCCTTTACAACTATCATATGAGGCTACTAGTAGTTTTGGCATTTGGCAACAAGGAGATGATATGATTGCAAAACTTTTTCAGACACCCAAGGATGACCTAGTGCTATGTCCCCCTAATGGTTTTTTATCATACCTTGAGGATTATGATGAGTATTCCTATGATTACTTGAGTTTATTCTACGGAGATGATTATCAACCACCATTGTTCTCAGATATTGATAAAGGTGAGTAAATTGCTTGCCCAGAGAAGGACCCTTATGACAATGTCTTCCAACTCCCTTCGACAATTTTGTCTCACTATGTTACTAAAGGTGTAGTTGGGAAGCATATCCTTTGTCTTAAGTTTTCTTTGAGGAAAAGATTACTTTCAGAATTCAAGGGTAGGTTGAATACCTCAAGAAGAGCTTTGTTATCTCAATTTTTCATCCTTCCCCTAAGAAATTTTCAGTCATCCTCTAGGTTCTTGCTAGCCCCTTCCCATACCTCAGATTGTGAAGACATCCAAGGTAGACAAACTTCAATCCCTTTGAGTCAGTCTATTGAACCTTTGATTTTTCATGATCCCTTTCTAAGATGGATTGAGCACTTTCCAGAGAGTGTGAATTAGCACCATTTTGTCCCTCCCACCCACCTCCATGATCTAGACTTTACGATTTCCAATGATACAATACATTTTCTAACTCGTGTTATTTTTGTGCTTGAATTATCATTGTTTTGGTTTATGATGAAGCACAGAGGTAGGTGTTATGAGACATTGTTGGGATGGTTTCACTGGCTATTTACTACACCTAACATTCAACCGAAAGGTAAGTAGAGGTAAGTAGGTAGGCATTTGCATTCATTGTATATACCATCTGCATATCATTCTAGAGTAGTATAGTTTCATTTCATTTCCATTTGTATACATGATTGCTTACTTTTTTGTATCATATATGAGCCAGGGGCGATATCACCACCCAAAAAAATTATTAATAGTTTTTTGTTGAGATCTAGTAGATCACAGGTCATGCCAGAGATCTTGAGGTTCTCATGCACTCTACAGTGAGCACATGCCCCTGAGTTGGAGCCAGATGTTATCCCCTAACCTAGGGATAACTAAGGAGATTATGTCTAGAGGCCCACCAGTCCTAGACATGGACTACCGAGAGCCATATTGACTTGAGCTTGGCCCTGGAGGGCCCATATTTCTTCAACACCTCCTATCTATCATCAACAACAACATCCATCCCATCGTCTTGGTTCTGAGGTAGTAGTGGGTCTTGCTCCATGAGAAAATGAGTCTGGGTATCATGGTATGTGTCACTCTAATTCTCAAAACATTTGAGTATGTGCATTTAATTCTCTTTTGCTTCATGATGTTTTCTTGGAAATTATGCCTTTTAACTTGTCCATACCTGGGGGGATGACAGAGTGCCCTAGAAAGTTGGTTTATTTAGGGATGAGTTGCCAATGGGTGGGTCTATTAAAGGTCATCATCTATTCCTTACTTACTTATCATTTTTCATCATTTTCCCTCTCATTTATCGCCTACATTGGTTCGAGCATTGGGTTTGCCAAGCTAGTAAGGGTTGTACCTTACCTTGTGGGAAGAAGGGGCTAAAGGCCCAGAGGGTAAAATTAGCTGGAAAAAGTTAAAATCCCAGATCAAACTTTGAGATGCTTCACCCAAGGATCCCCGAGAAAGCAATAAAAGGATTCTCAACAAAAAAAGGGGGGACCCATAAAATAAAATAAAACTCAGGACCTAGTTGGTGGATAGGGGGCTCGTCATGAGCCAACCTATTAGGTCCATGGGAATGTAGCAGTATGCCACTACTATTCATCTGGTCACCATGCCAGGGAAGTGGCTCTTGGTGTCATATCCAAGAGTAAGGGTGTCTCATCACGAGCCAACCTTCTCATCTCTGTGAAATGCTCATGGGTAACACTATCACCACTGGTCACCACGACAGGGCAGTGTCCTCCAACTATTCTCTTGAAAGAAAAATCAATGAGCCAAAGAGTAAAAATGCATTGAATGGGATAGGAAATAATTGCATCCATGAGAAGGTGCAACTCACACTCTACATAGGTACCCACATGTAAGACCTACATTTCCATGTTATCACTGCACCCCTTGCCCAAACATCCCCACACCATCTCATGAATTTACATGACCTAGATTGGTATTCACCTAGAAACATCCCACACCTGAGGAGAATTATCCCAATAGGACATCATGATACCCTCTCCAAAACTAGCTTGTGAAATAGCATAACGTCTTTGAGCACTTGTCTGGGAAAAAGGGGGGTTTAATGCACATGTTTGATTATTGGATGTGATTGACATTTATATGATCCTTGTGACTTATGAGCCCATGGAGGGTGTACTTTTTGTTGTTGTAGGACCATTCCCGACGGAAAAGTAAATGTGGGGAGATGATTAGCTCAGACCTCCATAGGGATAAAAGCCCACCATATGGATGCTGAGACCCCACCTAGGGGGAAAATGATATCAGAGGCTTGCACCACAGAAAAGGGAGGATGTTCCACCAGAGTCACTTTGACAGGCATGGACCTAAGGGGGTCTTTCCTTACAACCATGATGTTGGCCCTTGAAGGCTCATGACATCATCATTCAGAGCCTTGACGCCATCTAGTTTGGGGTTTTAGGCATGAGGACAACTTTGGTTGGCACGTGTGGCAGTTGCTAAGGGGTTTTGAGCCCCAATGTTTCACTTTGGAGGCCTAGCATTCCAAGAAGGGACCCAACGTCACCCTAAAAATATGACATTAGGGTTTTCATTGTCAATTTTATGTAAAACTGGATTTTTGATGTAAACTGGCCATGTCAACCTTTCTTGACCTAAAATGTAATTAAAGTCATTTTTATTGTATAAATAAGGGAAAGATCTCTTATATTTTTCATCATCTTTCACTCACACAAGTGTGAGGTCTGAAATTTGGCCTCTTTTAAGGCTTATTGGCTGAACTAAGTGGTGCACAACTCTTGGATGGAGCTTTTATTGGTGTATTTTTTCATTTTCATGGTGGAAAGTCTTCAACTAGGGTTTGTGACTAGATTATTCTTGGTGAAGTAAGTAGATATCTACAATCCTTCTTTGTTTTGAATGGTTATGGTATATTTTACTTGTTCATTTATAATATTATGAAATTGCTAGTGTGAAACCCTAGGAGAAAAGAACATGTTATTGTCCTTCTCTTAATAACTCTTCACCTACTTGATTTTGCTAGAAGACACCTCCCTTGAAGGATATACTAGAGCCCTAACTTAGTAGCACTCTAGTACTATTGCTTCATTAAGTTTTCATATTTTATTTCAAGCTTGACCTAAAGAAGATGGAAAATTTCTAGGGCCTAGGGTTACCTACTTCCTAGCAACTTTTTCCTTCTAGGGTTTTGGATGATTGAGGCCTTAGGTTACTAACACCTCAACCGTCTTCCCTCTTCTCTTTAGCTCACCCATTATCATTTGTTTCCCATAAGAATTTTCACTGTAATAGTGACTCCATTTACCCTAAAGTCACTAGTTCATACCTTACAAAATGATTGATTGACTAAAACAACTTTTAAACCATCTACTTCAAGATCTTTACTAACCATTTCTAACCTTAGATTGGACTAACCTACTAACTATCTTGCTGTTGTTGCAAAAGATTGATACAACCATCTATAACAACAACAAAATCACCTTAAAAGCAAGTTTTAAAGCTTATTTTACATTT
Organism: Picea engelmannii; assembly: GCA_009831015.1. Taxonomy (NCBI): domain Eukaryota; kingdom Viridiplantae; phylum Streptophyta; class Pinopsida; order Pinales; family Pinaceae; genus Picea; species Picea engelmannii. The sequence continues at coordinate 40,488 of ML820889.1, forward strand.
CCTTCATTGCTTCCGACAGATACTAGCACTTTGCCAATTTTAGGTTATCATTTTTGGTCATTATTGAAGCTTTATTGAGGCATAATTGTGAAGCTATTACTATATATACATTGATGTTATAAATATTTATGTTGCTTCATCTTGTATATCAGCTTATGCTTTTATTCAAATTCTATGGTTTTATGAAGCACTAACATCAATTGGTACTTGCAAATAGTGTTTTTCTTGTTGTCTTGTTTTGGGAAGGTACACTTAAGTAATACTTTGCTTCATCTTATTAAAACCCTTGGGAATTTCTGATCATAGTGACTTGTGGGAGGGGTGGTACTTTCTTGATACTCTTACCTTAGCCTTCTCAAACCCCCAGGTCACCGGGGATGTCTCCTCTGGGGTAATACCCCTAAAGAGAAAGAGGTGTCTTGTTTAGGTGACAGTGATAGGACAACCTCCTGTTACGCAAATTTAGTGATCACTTGCCTTTGGCTTTGGGAAAGTACAAATTGTGTGATAACAACTCAAAATGACCATACTACAGAGCCTTGATATTCTTACCAGGAACCTGTATCCTTTCCTTATTCAGTTGTAACCATACTCTATATCCCACTCTAAATGTTCTCTCCTTTATGTGTTGGTCACGTCTACCCTTGTACTTTTCATGTGACTTCTTCAATGTCTCTTGTACTTGCAAATGGATCTTCCAGGTCTTCTTAACATTTTTTTATACTTTTAATGCATCTCATGTGAGGTTGTCCCTCACTCCTCCTTGTTTTCCATGATCTGTAAATTGTCATGGATATTCCACTAGAACGGTTCGTCACAACATATCTGATAAATACCTGAAATCTTTATTATTAAGGTTATTTTTCCTTTAGATTTCTAGAATATTTAGTTTTTGATTTGTCTTCTTATGCATGTAATAGATAAAATGTGAAAAATAGAGAAAACTAAAATACAATCACACCATCCACAAATAAACACAAGATTTGACTTGGGAAACCCAATACAGGAGAAAACCCAACTAGAAGTTGAGGTTATTCTGCTCTCTTTTCTTTGGTATAGAAATGATGCAAGTACAAATAAATTGTTTATTTTTCTATGAGCAAGGTTAAGTATGAGTTTCATTCAATTTTATCATTTGTCTTAACCATAACCAATAATGTTTCAACAACCAAGATCACAAGAAGAGACAACATCCACAAGAACACAAGAAGTATCTTGGGAAACCCTTCTCAACAAGGGAAGAAAACCCAGCCAAATCCTTTGCTATATTCTTCAAGAGAAAGACCTTCACCACCAATAAGACCTAGCACAAAAGAGGGTGCTCAAACCCTAGAAGACTAGTGCCCAAGAGAGGTGGACACTTTTCCCAAGAAGATGTACTTGCTGAAATTTCCAAACTCACATGAAAGATATGATTCCTCAAAGGGGAATTTATGTTTACTTATACTAGATTGAACATGTCAACATAAGTGTCTATTGGCACAACAAGGCCGACCTCTCTATCTGATAATATAATTAATATTGACCAGATTAATTATCTTTTACATTAATTAACAATTACATTAAGGTGGGGCTGACATGTACCCTTTACATTACAATTATGGTTACAGGTAGGTCTAACTCTTGAAAAATATAGCAAGGGATCTTATACACCCACTAGTGCTCATACAATATGGGCACATACATAGGGATGTCCATATCTCTGGCTCACTGCATTACACAGAAGAACCACTTCTTCATTAGTGCTCAGCCACTAGGATCACGTTCACTTGTGCTCATCCATAGGCACGTCCACTCAACATATCTTCTTTCCCATTGCATTACACATGAGAGTCATCTGGAGTTTCTCATCAACTCTTCTGCTCAAAAGAGGTTTAATACACCATCTTCATTTCTGTTCTCACGATGATGCACCCAACACTTTGGGATTTCACACATTCACCTTGTGCTCATCCACGGACATGTCCAACTCTGCATATCTCCTTTCTCACTGCATTACAAAAGATAATCATATGGAGTTATTCTCAAATCTTTGTAAGGAGGAGGCCATATCTACGTTCCAACTCTATCTCAGATAGGAACCACACACCCCTCTCATGTTTGTAAGCTGGAGAATGTGTCATGTAGCTGAAATCATCAACACTCCCTCTCATCTAGGGAGGGATTCTTACTCATGCCAAGTCTCACACGGATGTACATTGAAATCTGTCTTGGCTGGAGTCATCAACACTCCCTCTCAACTAGGGAGGCATTCTTCATCAAGTTATTTTGGTGAAGGTGTCTGCAATCTACTCATGTGTAGGAAGGTACTGCATGTGTACGGTTTTCCTCTGCATCATATCTTTGATATAAGGATATTTCACATCATCGTGTTTCGATCCTTTGGGAAACACTAGGTTCTCAAGGAGATTTACACATAGCTCTTGGTTATCATCATAGGATCCATATCATGGTCAAGTAAATTTGTTAGAAGCTTGTGAAGCCATATGGCTTCTCACATTTGATGCTATATATTCTGCTTCTGTGGTACTCAAGGCCACAGAGTTTTTTTGCCTGCTTCATCAGGAAATTATGGCAAACTTCACGGTAAGACAACAACTGGATGCGCTCTTTTGGTCCACTGTACTCTTTGCTCAATTGGTATCGGCATATCCTGCAAACTCAAGTTCACACTGGAGGCATATCTTAGGCCATATCCAATTGTGCCTCATATGTATCTCAATACATGCTTTTCTTCTATCCAGTGAGTCTGTCTCGGTTGACTCATGGTTTGACTAAGTACATTCACTGCATAACATGAATTTGATCTGGTGTTAACCATATACATGAATGATCCAATCAGCTATGGATCAATCTCGTCTGAATCATCATCATTCATTTTCTTTAGATCTATCACAATGTTTTTGTATTCTGTCAGGCTGAACTTATTTAATATTCCCATTGTATATTTTCCTTTACTCGGGAAAATGTCATTGGTTCTTTGTCATACTTTCAGGAAGTAGAGCATCATACTCAGATCCTTCATCTTGAACTCAAAATTTAAGGCTTACTTTTTTTCAACAACAAGGGATTTATGAATAAGTCATCAAATCAGGCTCTCATCACCAACACTATAATAATATAGGTTTTGATCAACAACACTCTTGCTGAAACCCAAAATCATCAAGAATCCATTCATCTGATATAGTTTCCAACTCATGGATGGTAGTACAGATGGAAATCTATCGGGTTTCCTTGATCAAGTGTCTCATCATAAACAACTCCCTTTGTTTGTGAGAATCCTTTGGCTTTGTATTTCTTGAAACTTCCAACAACAACATGCTTGCTCTTATAGATCCATTTGGAAGTTACCACATACTTCTCTTCTGGTCTCTGAATAATATCTTATACATAATTCTTTAAGATACACTGGTATTGTTATGGTATCTTTCCATACGTGTTTCTCTTGTTGTTTCTTCAATGAAGTGGCTCATGACTGAAGAATAGTTTAAAAAAAAAACTCTATTTCTTTCTCAAGGTGTCCCTTGAGGGACTTGTGTGTTTCTATGCCTTCTAGCAGAGTCCTAGGCATGCCCTTTTATGTTCTTAATGCAATATCTTTGGAAATATCAACTGAACCAACTAGATTAGCTTGAATAATGTTTGTCTCCCTCTGAATTGCTAAGGGGGGGGGGAGAATGTATTGTCTCACTGTCAATGTCCATCTGAGATTCTCTGGGTCTTTAAAAAAAGGTATCTCTTCTTTGAGGACACATCTTTGCTTGTCTCAATTTGTCTTTGACCAAGGATTTCAATCTGGAATTTCTTCGAAGATTCATTGTTATCCCATAAACGTATCCTTTCTCCTTGAAGGGTCTGGCTTGGAATTCTTCTCTTTGGGTACATGAAAATACATTGGGCACCCAAATATCCCGACGTGTTCAATCTCATGCTTCACTCCGGTGAAGGATTCTTCAAGAGTTATGTTTTTCAAAGTCCAGTGAAGACTCTTGTTCTGAACATATACTGTGTCATGCATGCTTCTGCCCATAGAATCATAGAAAGATTCTGATAATGTATTATTGCATTTTTTCCCCCAATGATGGTTCTATTCTTCCTCTTTCTCAAATAGTTTTGATTCCCTCTGAGTCAAGTGGCTCCCTCTAAAGGATAAACATATTTATTTGTTGTTAACCTGTCTGGAACAAGAAAACAAGAGGAACCAAAACTAGAATATCTCCTAAAGGAGAATAGTGAGTGCATCTCTAGAATCAAAGTGATTTAATGATTGTTGTCACAACTACAACACCTACTTGTAATGTAGCAAACTTTAGAAATATAGGTTAGAGGAATGAAAATTACAAAAATCAAACCTGGAGTCTTCACTTTGAGTGTGTTGTTCCTATGTATGCACTGAGATCCCTCTGGATCCATGACTTCAACAAAAGGTTCCTTCCTCCTGCAATTTCCCTCATGACAATGATACAAATAATATATATACAAGTGCATACCTGAGGGTGTTGATATGATTTCTCCAATGGCTCTTGACTGATCTTTGTCCTCTTGACATCTTCATGAAGGAGGTATGTCACAGTGACACCTTTTTCTATCACCCACAATAAGTCTTCCTTTGAAGTCTTGTCTTACAGAAACTTGAAGTTGCTTGATCCATCAAGCTTAACTTCCATCATAGTTTTGTTCATCATAATTTTAGATTATTCACAATCCTTTGTCAACCGGGCTAGAAAACTTAACGGCTAGGCTAGGCTAGAAATTTTAGGTTTTGTTGGACTTATGACTGCCAACAATAAGCCTTTGAAAGATGGGAGAACACTAGTGAGCTGAAGAACTCCTTCAATGAGTTGCAGAAACCCTAATACTGAAATTTCTGCAGAAATTAGCAAAACTCTAGAAACCCTAGGGTCAAAAAGTCAAAATGCAAGGAAATGCAATTTGAAGCTTGTTGGAGGTGCGCTGAAGGAGGCTATACACTCCTATTTACTTTTATCCCCAAATTCCATGTGACAAGTGTTGAAACTCCTCAAAGAGGTAGGTCGTACGGAATTTCTGGAAACCCTAGGAGGGTCGTACGGTTTTGCAGAAGAGAGAGAGGATGACTGTAATTTTCTTGTTCAATGGGTTCTTCAAGACCTATGCTCTGATACCATGTTGAATTTTCTATGAGCAAGTTTAAGTATGAGGTTCATTCAATTTTAGCATTTGTCTTAACCATAACCAATAATGTTGCAACAACCAAGGTGACAAGAAGAAACACCATGCACAAGAACACAAGAAGTATCCTGGGAAACCCTTGTTAGCAAGAGAATAAAACCCAACAAAATCCTTTGTTATATTCTTCAAGAGAAATACCTTCACCACCAATAATACCTAGCACACAAGAGGGTGCTCAAACCCTAGAAGACTAGCACCCAAGAGAGGTGCGCACTTTTCCCAAGAAGATGTACTTGCTGAAATTTCCAAACTCACATGAAAGATATGATTCCTCAATGGGGAATTTACCTTTACTTATACTAGACTGAAACTGTCAACATAAGTGTCTATTGGAACAATAGGGCCGACCTCTCTATTTGATAATATAATTAATATTAACTAGATTAATTATCTTTTACATTAATTAACAATTACATTAAGGTGGGGCCGACATGTACCCTTTACATTACAATTAGGGTTAAAGGAAGGCCTGACTCTTGAAAAGTATAGCAAGGGATCTTATACACCCACTAGTGCTCATCCACTATGGGCACATCCACATGGATGTCCATATCTCTGGCTCACTGCATTACACAGAAGAACCACTTCTTCACTAGTGCTCAACCACTAGGATCACGTTCACCTGTTCTCAGCCACAGGCACGTCCACTCAACATATATTCTTTCCCATTGCATTGCACAAGAGATTCATCTGGAGTTTCTCATCAAATATTCTACTTAGTGGAGGCTTAATACATCATCTTCATTTCTGTTCTCACGACAATACACCCAACACTTTGGGATTTCACACGTTCACCTTTTGCTCAGCCACAGGTACATCCGACTCTGCAAATATCCTTTCTCACTGCGTTACACAGGAGAATCATTTGGAGTTATTATCAACTCTCTGTAAGGAGGAGGTCATATCTACATTCCAACTCTGTCTCAGATAGGAACCACACACCCCTCTCAGGGGCTTTCTCTCAGGTTTGTAAGCTGGAGAATGTCTCACGTAGCTGCAATCATAAAACAAAATAGGCACTCTCCATGGAGTTTCCTTTGACCTATGGCATGTATTGTTGCTATATAATCTCTCCTCCTTTTTTGTGCTCACATAATACCACTCTCAGATGTTTTTCTCAGCTATTGAACAAGATAAAATGCAAAACAATGGAACCCCTTCTCCTCCTAGTGGACTGATATTTAACATAGTCTGATAGCCATCTACGGGTAGGTTTTTAACTTCCTCAAACCTCAATTGTGGTAGGGTTTTGTACCTTCTAGAATATTCTTGAAATTCCTCACGTGGATAGCCCCATATGCATGAGTAACGAGGTGTAATGTGGCATCCAATTGATGAACGATTTGCACCGTTGGAAAGGTCTCGGAGTGTAGAGAACCCTCCATGGTGTGTGCACAAGTTCCAAACAATGGAACCCCCAAAAAATCCATTTAATGCCTCAAAATGGATTTACAAGTTTTTGAACCCCAATTTTCCAAACTAGGACCTTCCACTAAAATGACCTTGCAAGACGATTCCTCTAATTTTTTTCACTATGAAAGCATCGAGATAGATGACAAATAATATAATGATCCAATCTGGATCATACCTCCCTATATAGGGAGGATTTTGTTCCCCAAAATATTTGTTGAATGAGGTGAGGAAATTCTTCCTCTACCTTCTCCCTGGAGTACCGGTTTGCTTTGTCTGGAAGTTGTCCTTTCAGCCCAATCCACCAAAGGCCATGCTACCCCCATCTTGTAGTTCTTGACTGCTTCTGCAAAATTGTGTCATATTCTAAATCTGCTTGAGCATGTGGTATAAGTCTTTTATGGAAGGTAGGACTTGCTCCTCCTCCTGATCTAACATGGAAGGCTCATAGAGCTTAAGATTATCCACATTCATTACTGAGTAAATTCACATGTATGGGGGTAGAATGAGTATATAGGCATTATCTCCCACCTTTTCCAATACCTCAAAAGGATGATACCACACATCCTTTATCTTCTTACCAATACCCTGTAGCCTTTCCTTATTCAATTGTAACCATAATATGTCTCCCACTCTAAATGTTTTCTCTGTTCTATGCTGGTCATGTCTAGCCTTTTACTTTTCTTGTGACTTCTTCAATGTCTCTTGTACTTGCAAATGGATTTTCCTGATCTTCTCAACAATTTTTTCTTCTTTTAATGCATCTCTTGTGAGGTCCTCCCTCACTCCTCATTGTTTTCCATATACAACATCTAAGGGTGAAGGTGGAAAATATCCAAAGCAAGTTTCAAAAGGTGACTTACCAACATAAGTATGGATTGCTCTATTATAAGAGGGTTGTATATAGATCACATTTTCATCCTAGGTATTCAGATGCTTATGATTATAACCCCTCAAAAGTTATACCAAAGTCCTATTGACTACTTTTGTCTTCCCATTTGTCTGTGGATGGAATGTTGTAGACCTCTTCAACTTAGTGTCCATATTCTCCCACAATTTAGTCCAAAATGAATTAATAAATCTGGTATCCCTATCTGAGATGATGCTCCTTGGTATCCCAAAGTGCACTCAAACCTGTTCAAAGAACAAGTTTGATGCTTCTTATCCATTTATGGTCTTTTTACAAGGCATGAGAATGCACATTTTACTGAACCTGTCAACTACCACAAATAGATGGTCATGTCCCTTCCTAGTTGTTGGTAAAACTCACAAAAAATCCATGGAAACACTTTCCCAAGGTCGATTGGGTACATGTAATGGATGGTATAGACCTTGCTTTCTATTATTGGAATTTCTAGTACAACAAAGTATACATCCTATAATATATTGTGCTACATCTTCTTGCACTATGTGTTAGTACACATACCTCTGTAAGTTGTCAACTGTCTTCCCAACACCAAAATGTCCTTCAACCTTCGAGGTGTGAGCTTCTTTGATAAGATGAAATCGTTTGCCTTTAAGAACATAGAGCTTGTCGAGCTTGTAGATTCATCCATTCTGGAAATGACAGTTAACCTTATCATCACCTTCTTCTATATGAATTTGGTCATGTAGCTACTGAAACACCTCCTTGAAGTCCTCATCTTCTATGTATGCCTCTTTGTATGCATCATGGATAAAAGGTTACATGTGCATCAAATTTCCCAAAGTTGTAATATTGGATATGGGTCATTGTGAAAGCATGTCTACCAACTTATTTGTGCTACCCTTCTTATACTTTATGACTAAATGAAATTGCTATAAAAACCCCATCCACTCATAATGATTGGTTTGTTGTAGCTTAATATGGGCCTGCAAATACTGTAGTGGTTGGTGATTTGTGTGGATGATGGTCTCCTTGCCCATCATATAGTGCTTCCACTTTTTGACAGTTTGTACCAAGGCATATAACTCCTTGTCATAGATAGGGTAGTTGAGAACCGCCCCATGAAATACTTCAGAATGATAGCATATTTCCCTTCCTCCCCGCATCAGTAATGCTCCCATGGCATGCCCACTTACATCTATATCCACTTCGAAAGGATTTTGTAAGTTTGGTAGTGTGAAGATTGGTGCTTGGGTGATCTTTCTTTTCATCTCATCAAAGGCCTTCTATTGATTCTTCTCCCATTAGAAACTCTTACCACTGGATGTTATGGCATGGAGTGGTGCAGCTACCACTAAGAATGAATCTATGAACTTCCGCAAGTATTGTACTATGAAAAACAAACTCCTAACTTTAGTGACATTTGTAGGAACTTGCCATTTCATGATGGCCTCCATATTTGTGGGATCTATATTGAGCTCCCCTCCACCGATTACCCCAAATACTCCAAACATTGTTGAGAAAACTTGCATTTCTTGAAATTGGCTAGCAGTTGGTGCTTTTTTAGAGTCTCTAACACCTGTATAAGATATGATATGTTCTCCTCCGAGGTATTTCTATAAACCAATATATCATCCAAATAAACAATAACAAATGAATCCAGATAATGGCGTAAAAAATCATTCATTAGTCTCATAAATGTAGTCGGTGCATTGTATAAACCAAATGGAATAACCAATCACTCATACAAACCTTGCCTTCTCGTGAAGGAAGTCTTCCAGGTATCTTCTTATTTGACTCGTACTTGGTGATATCCTACTTTCAAATTCAAATTAGTGAAGTACTTGGCATGTTGCAGCTGGTCCAACAGATCATCGATGCCTGGCAGAGGGTACTGATTCTTGACCTAAATATTTATGTGGAAGAGCTTGGTAATCTCCTTATATTCCTTCCGATGAAGACCACTCATATTCACCTCCTTCTGCATAGATGTGTAGAAAATATTTTCATCCACAACCTAGCTACTTTAAACTTGATTGCTTGAATCAAGGTCCATTTTCTTTCCGTTCTTCTCGTGATTCTTTGGGTTAAGCTATGGATATAGTTTCCAACATTTTCCGTCGATGTGTCCATCAATGTTGCAATGATTTAATGGATCTTTAATCTGATGTGTAGTGGTTATTGTCTTCTTATCTCTCCCCCCCCCTTTCCACTTATTCTTCCCCTCCTTGGAAACTTCCTGGTGCTATTTCTGCTTTGAACCACTTGGTTGTCCTTTCTTTTGGACTATGTTTTCTAGGTATCATGGTTGTACACATGCCTCATCCACTATCATTCACTTGAAGAGAATCACCTGCTTTTGTAGATGACTATGTAAACCCACCAGATACTTGAGGAGTACAGTTGGGTTCTTGGGAGAGATACCCAATATGATGGCCATATTTGTGAACTTAGTGGTGTACTCATGTGCACTCTACCCATGCCTCTTTCAGAAGTAGTGCCACTGAATCCATTGGTCCTATACATACCCAATAGGGTGGAATTGGGAATTGATGAGGGTTTTGAAGTCCTCCCACTTAGTTGTTGGTGAATCACCCTCCAACCTATGTGTTTCTATGTGGCTTTCCCACCAGGTTAAAGAATGGCCCTCTAAATTCAATTTAGCAAATGAAATCTTCTTCTCTTCATCTATATGTTGAACTCTAAAATAAACATATAGTTGTTGCAACCAATGATTCAATTTTAATGCATCGATCTCACCTTGGTATGGATTTATGTCCACTTTAGCTTCCATCTTGAATAGAGACTATGAATGGTTAATGACACTCGAACTCGACTTCTCTATCTTCAATTCTTTCCACGACTCCTTTCTTGAGTCTTCCCAATATCCCAATTTCCCCTCCAATCCGATCTCTGAGTTAGAGCCTCCACCATCTCCAAATGGTCCAATATTACTTGCTAGAGCTGCCATGAGGAGGTTCATATTGCAACTGATGTCAGAAACTTGTGCTTCCAACTACTCAGATCTCTCTTCTGATGGATCTTGAGGGTTATTATGAACATACTCGTCCACCATGGCTATTGTTTCTGCAACTTCTCGTTAAGCCGATTCCTAGAGCCCGCAACTTCCCACAAATACCTAAAAGAAAAACCTACTCTGGTACCAATATGATTTTTAATTTTTCGTGGATATTCCACTAGAACAGTTCGTCACAAAAAATTGATAAATAATTGAAATCTTTATTATTAAGGTTATTTTTTCAGAATATTTAGTTACTGATTTATCTGCTTACACATGAAATAAATAAATGCGGAAAATATAGAATTGTAAAATACAATCACACCATCCTTAAATAAACACAAGATATGACCTGGGTGTTGGAGATATTACACACTCACCTAGTTAATTATTTTCCTAATGTTGATAGTCCAATGTTGATAGTGCTTCCTTGGATGAAAATATTCTCTCTAGAGATTATTCCCCTACAAAATAAGGCAATCCTCTTCAATTCAAAGTCAATTACACTCAGTTAGACTAGTGGAAGTCCCTCATGCATGGAAACCTCGGTTTTATCACCAACGGTTGCATGTGTTTCTCTCACTCCCACACGTGTGACTTAGTTAATTGATGATTGCATAGACCAATTAACTAGGACTAGGTGGAAGATTACTTCGGTTTCTGTCAGTGATTGTCTAGATCTCTCTAGATCACTACTATGGAACGTTAGTTACTCATGTAGCCTATATATATTGTAAATTATTCACTCTTTGTGTGTGGAATACATTGAATACAATTATATTGATTGTTTTCTCTCATCTCTTCTCTCCTTCTCTCAATTTGCAAGCTTTGTACAAATTTGTGTTAGCTAGATTCTTTGTGCATGTTTCACCACAATTATACATGGTATCAAAGCCCATAGATTGCTAGGAGCAAGGTGCATATGTATCTTATTTACAGGTCCATAAAAGAGATGCAGTCAGAAAAGATGGATTATTCACCGACAATACTTCTCATGTCTCATAACTACTTAGAGTGGAAGATAAAAATTCTGCATCAACTCAGATGCAGAGGCTTGTACCGGATAACCATGGAAACATAAGTAGAACCTGATTCCACCAATGAGAAAAATGATTTTCTCAACACACGAGACATGGCTCTTAGAATTATCTGTGTCTATTTCTGCAGAACTAAAATATCATGTAGAGGAGGAATTACTCTCATCTCCAGACGAACTATGGGCCAATTTGTAGGTTATATTCAAGAATAAGGAAGATCGTGAATATTTCATGTAGAGTATTGACAAGATAGAGACAACAAAAAATCCATCGGAATATCAAGCGTCTCAGTTTGAAGATCCTTCTACACAGGTATCTACACAACTTCGTGTTCCATTCATTGGAGATGACGTCTACTCAATTTCATGTCTGTTTTTTGAATCACATGTAGAAGATATCATGCATGCATCTCAAGAGACGCATGCAGACACTTTTTCATGTTCCATGCATGCATCTCATGAGTTGCATGCATCTCAGGAGTGGCATGCAAACACTTTTTCATTCCCCATGCATGCATCTCATGAGCCCCAAGTAGACACTTTTGCATGCATGTCAGAAGTCACATGTAGAGAATTTTTCATGTGCCATGCATGCATCTCGAGAGTCGCATGAAGACACTTTTGCATGCACCATGCATTCATATCAGGAGTTTCATGCATGCACCATGCATGCATCGTAGGAGCCACACACATATACTTCTGCATGAGCCATCTCATTGGTGCATCTACTTCATCAGATCCGTATAGACATCTACATATTCAAAAACATCTTCACCAAGACATTTACTGAGCATAATTTCCACTTCTTGCGTGATTCTCTTAGAGTGAAGGACATAGTTTCTTAGCAATTTCCTTTCTTCCTTCTCTCTTTTGGTGCATTGTATTTTGAAGGGTGGTTTTTCCCAAGAGGTTTTCCCTCTTTCCTCTATTTTTTTTTTCAGTGTTTCATTCTTAGATGCATTGTACAATGGGTACCTAACATGGCCTTTTTTTCCAGGACCCATTCATCATTTACACCCTAGTAGTGTTCAATGGGGGTGTTGGATATATTACACACTCACCTAGGTAAATATTTTCCTAAGGTTGATAGTCCAATGTTGAGTGTGCTCCCTTAGATGAGAATATTCTCTCCGGAGAATATTTCCCTACAAAATAAGGTGCTCCTCTTTAGTTCATATTCAATTACACTCAGTTAGACTAGTGGAAGTCACTCATGCATAGAAACCTCAATTTTATCACCAACAGTTGCATGTGTTTCTCTCACTTCCACATGTATGACTCAATTAATTTAAGATTGCATGGACCAATTAACTAGGAATAAGTGGTATATTACTTCAATTTCTGTCAGTGAGTGTCTAGATCTCTCTAGATCACTACTATGGCACATTAGTTACTCATGTAGCCTATATGTATTGAAAATTATTTACTCTTTGTGTGTGGAATACAATGAATACAATTCTATTGATTATTTTCTCTCATCTCTTCTTTCCTTCTCTCAATTTTCAAGCTTTGTATGAGTTGTTGTTAGCTAGATTCTTTTTGCAGGTTTCACCATAATTCTACATTAGGAAACCCAATACGGGAGAAAAACCAACTAGAAGGTGAGGATTCTCTTCTCTCTTTTCTCTGGTATAGAAATAATGCAAGTACAAAGAAAGAGAAACTCTCCGTGGAGTTGTTGTTGACCTGTAGCCTGCATGGCTACTACAAAATCTCTCCTCCTCTATTATGCTCACAAAATACCACTCTCATATGTTTTTTCCAGCTATGGAACAAGATACAATTCAAAAGAATGGTACCCCTTCTCCTCCTAGTGGCACAATATTTAACATAGCCCAATAGCCATCTATGACTAGGTTTTTGAATTCCTCAACCCTCAATTGTGGTAGAGTTTTGTACCTTCTAGAATCTTCTTGAAATTCCTCATGTGGATATCCCCATATGCATGAGTAATGAGGGATGACATGGCATCCTCTTGTACCGTGGTGGTCTACATGATAGCTCAACTTGCGGGAGGCATAACGTTTTCATACGAACTCCGATTGACGAACAATTTGCACTATTGGAAAGGTCTCAGAGTGTAGAAAACCTTCAAGGGTGTGTGCACAAGTTGCAGACACAAGAACCCCCAAAACATTGTTTAATGCCTCAAATGGATCCGAAAGATTCCAGACCCCAATTTTCCAAACTAGGACCTTCCACTAAAATGACCGTGCAATTCGATTCCTCCAATTATTTCCAGTATGAAAGCATTGAGATATATGACACATAATATAATGATCCAATCATGATTAGTCCATATACAACATCTAAGGGTGAAGGTGGAAAATATCCAAAGCAAGTTTGAAAAGGTCACTTACCAGTAGAAGTGTGGACTTCTCTATTATAAGAGTGTTTTATATAGATCATATTTCCATCCCATTTCTTCAGATGCTTCTGATTGTAACCCCTTAAAAGCTGCACCAAAGTCCTATTGAATACTTCTTTTTTCCGATATGTCTATGGATGAAATGTTGTATACTTCTTCAACTTAGTGTCCATATTCTCCCATAATGTATTCCAAAATGTGCTTCGAAATACGATATCCCTATCTAATATGATGCTCCTTGGTACCCCAAAGTGCACCCAGACCTGTTCAAAGAACAAGTTTGCTACTTATGTCCCTTGATGGTCTTTTTACAAGGCATGAGAATGCACACTTTGTTGAACCTGTCAATTACCACAAATAAATAGTCATGTCCCTTCCATGTGTTTGGTAAACCTCCCACAAAATCCATGGAAATGATTTCCCATGGTCGAGTGGGTACAAGTAAGGGATGGTATAGATCTTGCTTCCTGTTACTGGGCTTGATGGTACAACAAAGTAAAAATACTCTAATATACCGCGCTACATCTTCTTGCATTCTAGGCCAGTACACATACCTTTTTAAATTGACAACTATCTTCCCAACACCAAAATGTCCAACAACCTTGGAGGTGTGAGCCTATCTGATAAGCTACATTCATTCTTCTTTAGGGGCATACAACTTTCCAAGCTTGTAGAGTAAACAATTATGGAAATGATATTCAGTCTTGTTGTCACCTTATTCTATATGAATTTGGCCCTATAGCTGTTGAAACACCTCCTTGAAGTCCTCATATTCTGTATATGCCTCTTTGTATGCATCATGGGTAAAAGGATCGACGTGCAACATAGTTCCCAAAGCTATAATATTGGATACGGGTGGGCATGAAAGCATGTTTGTCAACGTATCTGTGATACCCTTCTTATACTTGATGACTAGATGAAATTGTTGTAAAAACCCCATCCACTTGTAATGCTTGGTTTGTTGTAGTTTATTGTGGGCCAACAAATACTGTAGTGGCTGGTGATCTATATGGATGATGGTTTCCTTTCCCATCAGATAGTTCTTCCACTTTTTGACAGCTTGTACCAAGACATAGATCTCCTTGTCATAGGTAGGGTAGTTGAGAACCACCCCATGAAATACTTCAGAATGATAGCAGATGTGCCTTCCTTCCTACATCAATATTTCTCCCAGACATACCCACTTGCATATGTATCCACTTCGAAGGGATTTTGCAATTTTGGTTGTGTAAGCACTAGTGCTTGACCGATCTTTCTTTTCATCTCATCAAAGGCCTTCTATTGATTCTTACCCCACTGAAAATTCTTACCACTGGTTGTTATGGCATGGAGTGGTGCAACTATCACTTAAAATGAAGCCATGAGCTTCCACAAGTATTGTGCTTTCCCAAAAAATCTCCTAACTTTAGTGAAATTTGTAGGAACTAGCCATTTCATGATGGCCTCCATATTTGCGAGATCTATCTTGAGCTCCCCTCCATTGATCACATACCCTAAATACACCAAATACTGTTGAGAAAACTCACATTTCTTGAGGTTGGCTAGTAGCTAGTGCTTTTTTAGAGTCTCTAACACTTGCAGAAGATGTGAGATGTGCTCCTCCCAAGTAGCTTTATAATCTAATATATCATCCAAATAAACAATAACAAATGAATCTAGATAAGGGTGTAAAACATCATTCATTAGTATCATAAATGTAGCTAGTGCATTGCATAAATCGAATGGCATAAACAACAACTCATACAAACCTTTCCTTGTCTTAAAGGCAATCTTCCAGGTATCTTCTTCTTTGACTCGTACCTGGTGATATCATGATTTCAAATCCATCTTAGTGAAGTACTTGGCATGCTGCAATTGGTCCAAAAGGTCATCGATCCTTGGTAGAGGGTATCGATTCTTCAGTGTAATCTTGTTCAATGCCCTGTAATCGATACACATTCTCAAAGTCCCATCCTTATTAGGTACACTTATGATCGGTGACCCACAAGCTAAGCTACTTGGTCAAATTACACCTTGGTCCAACAATTGTTGCAATTTCTTCTTCACTTCATTCGCTTCTAGAACAAAGTATCTATACAACCTAATATTTGGCAATGGGGAGTATGGAAATAACTGTGTTTCGTGCTCCACATCCCTCTTGGGTGGTATCCCTTTAGGCTCAAACACCCCTTTGTATTCCTGTAGAAACTCCTCCAATTGATGTTTATGCTCTTTAGTACACCCCTCAAGGTATTCCTTCACTCTCATTGACTCATCATCAGACTGATTCTCTCTTAAGAAAATAAAAACATATTTCTTACTAGAAATAATCGATTTCTTGGCTTTGTTGGCACTTACCAGTTAGATATTTGACTTGCATTTATGTGCATTAATGATGTAGGACTTCCCATACTTTATCAGTCGGTATTGATTGGCTCTCCACTTGAATATTTCATCCCTCATACACATGTAGGGGATTCCAAACACTATTCCACATATGCCAATGGGTACTCCATCTAGTTCCACTTCATCAATAAAATCAACACTTATAGAAAATTTAATCTTACACTGTTTCGTTACCTTTATATTTTCATCCTTGTTTACCCAACCCAATGGATAGGGGCTAGGATGATTTTGAACCTCCAATACAAGCTTGCTAACCAGATCCACTTCTATGAGATTAGCATGTGAACCAGAGTCGAATAAAGCATCTATCTTGGTATTCTTGACCTGAATCTTGATGTGGAAGAGCTCAGTCTTCTCCTTCTCTTCCTCGTCATGAAGGGTACTTAGATTCACCTTCTTCTGCATAGATGTAAAGACAATATTTTCATCCACATTCAATCTACTTTCAACCTGATTTCTTGAATCTGTGGATAAAAGGTTCTTTTTCTTTCCATCCTCCTTGCGGTTCTTCAGGTTTAGATCTGAATGCAATTTCCAACATTTTCCTTCAATGTGGCCATCAATGTTGCAATGATTGCAATGGTTGCAATGGTTTCTGGTATATTTGGACTGATGTGCAGTGGATAATGTCTTCTTATGTTTCCCCCTTTACACTTATTCTTCCCCTCCTTGGAAGCTTCTTGTCTCTCTTTCTGGTTTGAACCACTTCGTTGCCCCTTCTTTTGGCCTATATTTTCCAGGCACTTTTCCTATACACATGCCTCATCCATTGTCCTTGGCTTGAAGAGCATCACCTACTTTTGTATATGACTGTGTAAACCCCCTATATACTTGAGGAGTACATTTGGGTTCTTGGGAGAGATACCCAACATGATGGCCATTTTTATGAACTCAGTGGTGTACTCTTGTACACTCTACCTTGCCTCTACCTAAAGTAGTGCCACTGGATCCATTGGTCCTCTACATACCCGATAGGGTAGAAATGGGACTTGATGAGGTTTTTGAGGTTCTCCCACCTTGTTATAGCAAGATTTGCTTCACCTTATGCAATCTTGCACAAAGGGCCTTATTTCGTTTCCCTATGCAGACTTGTCTTCCCTGTTACTAGAATCCAGAGACAAAAATACAAATTTTTCCACTTCTACGCATCTTGCACACTATACAACAAGCGTATACGCAGGATGCTCCACTACAACCCGCGTACATTTGGATTTGTGCCAGAAAATGAAATTAAATGTTGGGTTTCCATGTCACGACAAGAGATCTATGATCCTTGGCCTTCCATATACTGGAAACGTTCCAACTTGGCCCTTCAGTTGCATTTTGAAGGTTATAAAGAGGCAAATTCTGAGCTATGGAAAAAAGGAGAGAGAATTCAACTTTGAGAGCAATGTTACTCTAGAGGAATTATTTACTTCAGACTTAAGGGACAAAGGGATGAAGACTCAATGTGAAGTAAATAATTCCTCCAGAGTAACGTTGCTCTGAAAGTTGAATTCTCTCTCCTTTTTTCCATAGCTCGGAATTGGCCTCTTTATAGCCTTCAAAATGAAACTAAAGGGCTGATTCAGAACGTTTCCAATATATGGAAGGCCAAGGATCAAAGATCTCCTGTCGTGACATGGAAACCTGACATTTAATTTCATTTTCTAGCACAAATTTTGATGTACACGGGTTGTAGTGGAGCAGCCCGCGTATACACTTGTTGTATAGTGTGCAAGATGCGTACAAGTGGAAAAATTTGTATTTTTGTCTCTGGCTTCTAGTAACAGGGAAGACAAGTTTGCATAGAGAAATGGAATAAGGCCCTCTGTGCAAGATTGCATAAGGTGAGGCAAATATTTATATAACACACCTTGGTATGACTTTATGTCCACTTTCACTTCCATCTTGAATAGGGATTGTGAAGGGTTCATGGAACTTGAAATGACTGCTCTTTCTAAAATTATTTTCGCGACTCCTTTCATGAGTATTCTCGATCTTTAGATTTCCCCTCCAATATATTCTATGATTTAGAGCCTCCATCATCTCCGAATGGTCTAAGATTGCTTGCTAGAGATCCCATGAGGAGGTTCATATTGTGACTGATGTTGACAACTTTCACTTCCAACCTCTCAAATCCCTCTTCTACTATATCTCGAGGGTTCTTATGAACAAACTCATCCGCCATGGATATGGTTTATATGTCTTGTCTTTAAGACAATTCTTGGATCCTGCAACTTCCCAAAAATACCCAAAGGAAAAACCTACTCCGATACTAATATGATCTATAAACTTCCGTGGATATTCCACTGGAACAATTCATCACAAAAGATCTAATAAAATATTAAAATATTCACTATTAAGGTTATTTTCCTTTAGATATCTAGAAGATTTAGTTGCCAATTTTTTTCTTATGCATGAAATAGATAAAATATGGAAAATAGAGAACAGTAAAATACAATCACACCATCCACAAATAAACACATGACCTGGGAAACCCAATATGAAAGAAAACCTAGCTAGAAGGTGAGGCTGCTCTACTCTCTTTTCTCTAGTATATAAATGATGCAAGTAAATAGAAATAGGCACTCTTTGTGGAGTTTCCTTTGAAATTGTGGCATGTATGGATTCTACAAAATCTCTCCTTCTTTGTTATGCTCATAGAACACCACTCGCATATTTTCTGCTCAACTATGGAACAAGATACAATGCAAAAGAATGGAACCCCTTCTCCTCCTAGTGGCAAGGTATTTAACATAGCCCTATAGCCATCTATGGATAAGTTTTTGACTACCTCAACCCTCAATTGTGGTATGGTTTTGAACCTTGTAGAATATTCTTGAAATTCCCCACGTGGATGGCCCCATATGCATGAGTAACAGGGGCTGACGTGGCATCCTCTGGTACCATGGTGGTCAACTTGGTAGGAAAACTTGCGGAAGGCATAAACTTTGCATACAAACTCTGATTGATGCACGACCTACATCGTTGGAAAGGTCTCAAAGTGTAGAACATAGTCACTGAAATGACCTTACAAGATGGTTCCTTGAAGTTTTTCCATTCTTAAAGCATTGCGATAGATGGAAAATAATAATGATCGAATATGGATCAGATTCCCTCTCCATGATGGTGTAGAAGATATGGGAGTTATGGGCTCAACATATGGATATGGAGAAGAAGACTTATGTGAATAAGGTGTTGAGGCAACGGGTCATTAATATGTTTTCATTGTAGAAACATTAGATGGACTGTGGGGTTAGTATCGATGGAGGACCATAATACATGCCAAGCAATGGAATTTTTTTGAAGATTCTAGGACTAACATTAGAGAAAAAATATATGGTCTAATTCCTATCCACAAAGGGGGAAACACTATTGGGACCTAGTTGAGATTTAGGATCATAGTAAGTAAGTTGATCGATGGTAATGAATTTATTTTCATGGTGGAATCTCATAGTATGGAAAACTGAGGAGGAAATCACCTTCGTGACTTACATAAAACTACAACCTAAGAGAATATTGTAATCGAATGGGGC
Source organism: Picea engelmannii (assembly GCA_009831015.1). Lineage (NCBI taxonomy): Eukaryota > Viridiplantae > Streptophyta > Pinopsida > Pinales > Pinaceae > Picea > Picea engelmannii. The sequence goes on from ML820889.1 coordinate 60,300, forward strand.
AACTACAACCTCAACATCGATAAGGACCTATTTTCTAGTTTACTAGATGGGAACATTATGATGCAACCCTTTTGGTTGGGAGGGCCTACCATCATATGCGTGAAGGGTAATTGTAGATGGAATAAGCTTAGGAGAGCCTAACTTCTTCTATACATTATGCATGTGAATGTTCCCTCATTAATAATGCATTGATCAATAATAGGATTATTCATCATGATTGGAAGATGGAAGGAAACATATGGGGGAAGATGATGTTCATCTTTTTCGACATCGAATATAATCATTCCATAATTCAAAGGATTAACCATGCTCAATGTAGATAGAAAATACTTTTGTTGTGTAGGATAAATATGGAGGACTTCTAAATATGAAATAGACACATGAGACTGATATAGATCATCGACCATACTGTAGTTATGGGTAGCTCGTGCATGAGAGTTGTGGGCATTCTGACGTAAAGGAACCTTTGACACCTTGGGGGGAAGATTGACATCAGGTTGGGGAATCTACAAAGGTCCATTATTGGTTGATGGAGGATTATTTAGATTGGTATGTGATGCTTTAGGGGGCATGCCATACTGATGAGTTCGGATTGATAGATTAATATCAGCCAAATTCATGTACAAAATTTTCAAAGTACCATCTCTAGAAGGATTGCAATTTCAAGGTTGACTAAAAGGAATGAATTCTAGCATGGATAAAAATCCTTTTGTTGGAAAAGGGTTATGCAACACAACCAATTGCAATGACTAAATGAGGGTGGGTTAGGGAATATTTTGAGTTGGTTTTTAGTGAGCTTTGTCGGTTGACTCCTTCAATCAAATAAACTTAGGAAGAAGTGGAAATTACTGAGTATAATTTCTGTAAACACCACAAATACAAAAAATATGATTATTGTGAAGTAGAGGGTTATTTCCCTAATTTTCTTGGGAATTATTACCTTGACCCTGATTTGCGTTACTCTAATTACCTCCAGTGTTATTAGATTGTTGATTTTTGTTACCTTGATTCCCATGATTTTGGTGTTGGTCATTTTGCTTTCCTCTCCCCTTATTCTTCTTTTGCTATTTTTATTTGGGGGTCAATAACATTTTGTTGAGAATACACCTGACCTTGAAGAATAGGTTTAGGTTGACCAACATTAATTGGGGGTTGAAGTACCATGACTGGAGGAACTGAAGCCATTACATGAGTGTTATTACCTAAACATATCTCATATAGATACACATGTGATCACTGGAAACATTATCAACACAACATAACAAAGTGCTACTACATGATTATTATTCACCACCTTAGTAGAGCAAACAAAACTATGAAAAGTGGATTTTTATTCATTCATGCAAATTGCTAGTTAGAGGTTTACACAATCTTCACGGATAATCCTTCAATAACCATGCGAGTATGTAAACTCAGTAAAATCAACCACCTTTAGTGCAATAAATGCATGGAATCCCATCAAAGTCACTCTGAAGGTAGCGTACCAGAGATCCTTGATCTCCAACAACATTGAAGGGTAGTCCTTTAGTGGTTCTATGCCCCTTTAGGCATGGGGAACTATAATTCAAATTAGACCATTCACACTTGAAGCTAGTTCTAATTGAGCTTGAAGCTTTCCTATAAATTGGAGTCCATGCAACAACACAAGAGGAAGAAATTGCAAACTTATGTTGCCAAGATAAATCTTGAGATCCATCATCTTGAGCTCTATCTTATTCATCCATAGCCACATGCTTGTAGTTGGATTCTTCCATTCAAGAAAAAAACACACTTCTTTAATTCATTTGAGAGAGAGAGAGAGAGAGAGAGAGAGAGAGAGAGAGAGTTCTATTGGAGACACAAAGAACCCTCCCAAGAAGAGTGAGAGAGCCCATAAGCTCAAATAATTATCTCCAATGAAACTTACAAGTTCTTTCCATTAGTATATATATATATATATATATATATATATATATATATATATATTTGTACTGGGGGAGTCGGCAACTGGTGGTTCTCGTACTCGCGTGACACAGGGTCGATCCCCGTTTGCTACCACTATAACCCCAGGTGCAACCACCCAGCCCGCAAGAATGGCGCACGAGTAAATCCGGGTGAGAATCGAACATGAGACTTCATTTTACAAATTTCCTTCCATTTACACGACACTTGCCAATCCGTCTACACCCGTGCGGGCCTTTCCATTAGTATATTAATACCATTGCTTTCTTTTTATTTCTTGGTGCAAATTTCATGGTGTTTGTTTATTTGTTTTCTTTTTATTCACGTTTTGCAACAATGCTCATGTGATTGGACTAATATCCTAAAAATTGGTTGTTATATAGCTTGAAACCTTGTTATAGAAAGGGACTCACCCATGTATCCAAAAGGCCAAAATAAATTGGTGACTCCATTGGGTTTATAACTCATAATTATCCCTACATACGGTATTAGAACCTTCTCTCTACTTACCATTGTCTTTTAGGTCTTCAAACCATATTGTCCATAAATTTAAAACCTTTTTTCATTTTTTTTCAAACACATAATTTATTTTCCTGACACACTCATTTGCATGTCTATTTCCTTGAAACATGCACATATACCACAACTAAATCATTCTTCTTCTATGAAAATTGTGTGACTATCTATGTATAGACCCTCATAAGTCAGTTTACTTATTTGTTTTTGTAATCATTGTATATCAGAGTTAGAAGTAGGTGTTATTTTATAATTTTGTGCAACTTGTAAGCTCACAATCTCTTGTCTTTAGATTCATCCTTGTGTAGTAATTAACGAATATAGATTGTTAGGGGGAATAAAACCCAAGTTTCTTGTGTTTTCCTTTCCACATGGATGACTAATTGCATTATTGTGCACATGAATTTTTAGATTATAATTGTAAATATTTAATACCTTGTTCTTTTTTGGATTTGAAGCAATTTTTTTGCTTAGTATGCTCTCTATCTCACACTCTTGAGTGATCTTGGTAGATCATAATGGATTAGAGAATCTGTCATCTCTCTTGCAATTCACAACAAACACTTATGACTTAAATAGTTGGAGAAAGTACCCAAAATGTGCATATCTTCATTTGTTTTTCTATACAACATCTAGGGAGTTTAAAAGTAGTAAGGACACCAAGTGTCCACATCTTTTACAATCTAGGACTAGTTTTCATTTTTTGTAATTCAATACCTAAGGAGTTTAAACAAACTGAGGGCCCCAAGTGTCTATATCTTTTACTATCTAGGTCTAGTTTCATTTTTCAAGCAATTTCATATTCTGCAAGGTTGCAATAATTCACACTCAAGACTTAATTAGCCAAAAGTAAAGGATCCCATGATGTCCACATGCTACAATTTCATTCATAAAGTTTTTGCACAAATTTCACTCACACACTATGAACTTGGAAATTCATTTCTTTTGAGTATGTTCTTCTCCATGCACCTAAAAGCAATCTAGGAGAACTAGAAAAATTGAGGAGTTTTGACAAAATCCTTCTTCAAACCCTTAAGAAAAATGAACTAGTTCATGACCCTAGTTCCAACTTTTAAATGACAACTCTAACCAACAAAATAAAATCCTCCCTCCTGAGGTCAAGAAACAATTTTTACCGTTGGCTAGGATTTCAAGTGTAGGAATCCAACCAACCCCCCATTATCTCTTTTCACCTGAAACATATAAGTTGACTCTTAGGGTCCTCTCAAAATCCTTTCTATTGGACATAGTTAGAACCTATTTGGTAGCATGCACACTCTTAGGAGTGGATAATGCCAAGGTTGGGACTGGATGTGTGATTGAGTCTCCTATCTCTCTCACTACTAAAGATCCCCCAACCATTAGACTTCAACTTGAAGGCAAGGAAACCTATTACATGTGTCTATGAAGAGGTAAATTAGTGACCAAAACATAGGATATCTACTGTGGTGGAAGTCATAGGAAGCAACTACACCTGAATCAAATGTTGAACATATATTGGGAAATGTTACCTTTTATTTCAAGACATGCCCACAATACCCCTCAGTATAATTGATTCAATCTCACCTTCACTAGTTCTCTTCTAGTGGGTTCATGCCCCATTATCGAAATTGTTGGAATGCCTAGTTACATTATTGAGAGGAAGGACATTAAGTTGTTAGGACACATGTTTTTTTTTTGTTTCACACTCTTGCATGAAAGACTTGATCCTATCAAAAAATTTATTCGCTTAGGCTAAACTATAAATATTGTTGCATCCATTACCTCAATTGTTTCAGTTTAGTTCAAATATTTTCTTTGATTAGGCTATTTATTATATAAAAAACATTGATTGTTAGCTTCCTCTTAAAATCACACAATCACAACAAGTCGAGAACCATAGGGGACCCATTGTCACCTCAAATTTCTCGACACCCGCTTTACCTCCCACCAGTGTTGGGAGGTGTTCTTGGTTGTTGGGTCACCAATTTGACATTCTTCTCACTGCTAAGTCATCCCTTTGTGATCATCCTTTCACTTATTCACTGCCGCTTTCACCATAATTGTTATCATTGAAATTTCGTCTGCACATGGCGACAAGAACTCCACATCATCAAAACAGCAATGAAGTCATTCATGGAACTGAATTAAGTTCACAGCATTCCAGAAGGGTCAAAAACTATACAAAGTAACCAAAAATTGAAGGGCACTTTACAGCAGCTTGGTGCGCGCACATATGCGCGGGACAAAAACGTGTTTCTGGCGCATGCGCGCCCCGACGCGCGCCTGTCAACACAAAAAGCCGCGCATCTGCTAATACAGCGCATTAATTGCTTAAGTCGGCCTCCCGACCGCCAATGGACTGGCCCCCAAGATGATTTGACCTTCAGATCAGAGTCGGCTCTGCAAATTCGGCGAATTAATGGCTTAAGTGAACCCTAAACAGGTCCGTGTTTACACCGGAAGTTGGTTACGTGACCGCCTGGAAAATGCTATAAATAGCCGTG